>JABWIB010004907.1:0-15300 GCA_016617825.1 Platyplectrum ornatum
GCGTCCGGTTCGGAGGCGCGAAGGGGTGATGCACGCCGGGTGAGTTCTTAATCTTTGTTACTGTATATATGGGGTGCTTTAGTGTTGTCTCTTGATAGTTGTACCCTTGACACCCTGAGGAAAATCGCCTATGCGCGATTGAAACGTCGGCTGTTGTGTTGNGATGTTTACCCATAAGATGGAAGAATAAAAGAAGTATTGTTACAGTAAGAAGACTGGCTAGTGATTGCATATCTTGGATGTATTTGGATGTTTGAACTTGCAAGACACAGCCAGCACAACTATTCTTTGAATTTAAGGAGTGCCAGTTGCTGGACTATATATATATATATATATATATATATATATATATATATAAATATATATAGAAAAAGCATACTACCACGGTAGTAAGAGTCCGCACCTCAATGAATCACAAATCTAAATGCCAAAAAGATATACAATTTATTGACCTCCCAAACACCACTGAAGTAACACCATACAAATACCAAATAAATAAAAGACAAGTAACACAGGACATTACAAAAAACAAAACACTAGCAGTAATACATCTGTGCAAAACACACAATACTAGAAAACCCTATGTTGCCATGCATAAGATCAAAAGCATAACTGTACAGCGCTCCAGGATATCCATACAAGTCCTTATGTCCTCAAGATACATCACATGGATCAGGGTAAACTTCCAATGGAGGGTCCCATCCCGGTGGGTATCAGCCTCACAGTTCAGCCGACAGCTGTTTCGGTGCTGGAGCATGTAGGCACCGTCATCAGGGCAAAGTAGTGTTAACGCACACAGTGACTGGAATACAAAAAACAAACTTACTTATATAGCACCAATACTCATCATAATGCCCTGCACCTGTTCTCCGTCCACCACCATCCACAGCAGCCACTCCACGTGTACACGCCGGGGCCGGGGATCACGTCATCGCCAAGCGCCCCACCCAGCCCAGCGCGTCACCATCCGTACGAGCTGGATCAGATACTGCGCAGGCGCATCGCGTCTCCCGTCTCCCAGGTAACCCGTGGCCAACAGCCGAGATAGTAATGGCAGGAAACACAGGGCAAGTAATCAAAAATAAGTTACACCAACGAAATCTTAAATATCAATAATAAAGCACTATCATAAATTACTATAATGATTATATCACATCACAATCGGATACTGACAGTCCTTAATAAGAAAAAACATTAGGTATCAACATATCAAACACCAGAATGTTCATAATAATTACTTAACTCAAGGTACTTCTGTCATAGGAAGCAGGACAAATTGAGTTACTCATTTAGACCTCCTGGCGAGACAGTCCCAAACTTATAAATGAGTTTTGCCTCTTTCCGTAATAGCAGCATATTTCTATCACCGCCCCTTCTCAGCAGCGGGATTTGTACCAAAGGGAGACATCGCAATTGTGACAATCTGTGATTGCAGTCAATAAAATGTCTAGCTACAGGCGGTGTCTTAGAGACCACTTGGGTAAGGGCCTTCTTGATTGATGCCCTATGCAATGCCATCCGTTCCTTGAGCATTCTCATAGTTTTACCTATATATAGTAATGGACATGGACATACTATGCCGTAAACTACATATCTGCTTTCACAGTTGAGACGTTGTTGTATCTTGAAACTCTTAGTCTGTCCTGGGGGAGTAAAGTGATCCCCGAGTAGTAGTGAGCTGCAATTAATGCAACCACTGCATTTAAAGACTCCAGTGCGGGTCGTAGATAGCCATGTACGTGGACTTGAAGAAGGTATGTCAGCCTTCACCAACTAATCTCTCAAACTTTGGCTCCGCTTATAGCAGAACATGGGGGGTTCTTGTACAAGATGTCCTATTTTAGGATCCGAGGCTAAAATATACCAATATTTGAGAACCGACCTACGTATCTCCCCTGACATGGTGGAGTAGGTATTTACAAACGTTATTCTTGACGAAGGCTCTTTGGCCCTAAATATTCCCGGATCATCACCTCGAATAGCTAGACATCTATGAATAGCCTTCTCAATCTCATTCCTTCCATATCCACGGGCATAAAATCTCGCCGCCATCTCATTAAGAGCCCTCGGGAGTTGTCTTATCAGATACAATCCTAGTCACCCTAAGCATTTGGGAATACGGTAGCTCTAAAAAAAATTTGCTGGAGGTGTCCTCATGTAAAAGTTCATAAATAAGTGCTTTTATTTAAAGTATTATAAAAAGGGTTTATTAAATTCAATTGTGATGAAAAGTAGCTTATTTTTGTACTCAGTTAAACATTTTTCATATTCGACAATCAGATTTTCACATTCGACAATCTGTCTAAAGACATTGTTCGCTACTGGTTTTATTATGAATCAATACTAATAAATATGATTGCGAAGCAACTGCTGTCAACCAAGAGACCTGGTTAAGTTACATGGGTGGTATAACAGGCATAGAAGCAAAGGGGCTGATTCAGCCCTGCGTCTCTGCCAACCAGGCTGGAGGAGACGCGAAGATTCGCCGATCTGCGTATGCGCAGATCAGCTCTGAATAGTGCAGAGTCGGACGCAAAGCACGACTGCGTGCCTCTGCGACTACACCATATGGTAATGGGAAAAGGGGCGTTTGAAACCGCCGCCTGCACCATGTCTGGACATGGTGCAGGCTTAGCGCAGAGGGACTGAGGCAGGTAACTGTAACTGCCTCATTAACTGTAGAAAAATACATAGCACTTTTATCTGAATATCAACAATTAATGGAAATAAATGAAGCCTAATGTTTTCATATCGAAATTTTTAATTCCTTTAGAAGTGAAAGTTATTTGACCTCTGTCTATGTAGATAAAGCTCCAGACTAACAATGAATTACTTGTATTCTAACACAGCTTAATAGCATTTCTAATTGGTTTAATTACATTTTAAATTAAAATTAAGCAAAACTTTTTACTCAGTTGTGTATTATTTCTCAAATTAAATATGCTGGAGACATTATATTTAAAATTGTAAAAAAAAAAAATTATTATCAGTGACTGCCATAACAACATGTAATTACAAGCATGAAATAATAAAAGATTTGACCCTACTAATTTTAACCTCTTGATTATCAAACATTCACATGCCCACCCCACAATAAGAAAAGTCCCAAAATCCTAAATAAAAGCTCTTTAGACATCACAGTGTCAAAAATGGAGAAACATCAATATTGGCTGTAAATCAAATAGTAAACTTATAAAAATAGTAAACTTATACAATGCAGAATAGCTGTTACAGATCCACCCCGACTCTGGGCAGTACCTGCACACAAACACAAAAGGAAGCTCAGGCACGGCGTGCCACCCACCCGAGTGCGGAGTCTAACCGAGTACTGGTCTTCACCCTTGCCCTTAATGGTGTGGATTTGCTTGCTGCGGGCCCCGGGAACCAGAGGCAAGGAGCTAGAGTGGTGAGTGAGGTAGGGAAGGATCCGGAGACTATGGCAGAAGAGAAGGAGGTGTATATGGGGAAAAGCAGGGGAAGAGCCAGGAAAGGCAGCAGTAGTGGAGGGAGAGCCAAGGGAATAGAGGCAACTGGGAGCAAAGGGAAACAGCTGAGGCAGAGGAGTGAGAAATGGAGAGGGTGCCAACTAGAAGTAAGCGACAGGATACACGCACACAAGAGACCAGAAAAGAACAGGAAGCTGGAGCTATAACTGGCAAGTGTAGATAGCATTTGCTGGTCATTTACATACGCCAGAACTAATCAAGGCACAGGTTAGACCCCACCCCGAGGCCTGATAGGTTAACCACCTCCTGCCATAGAGACAACTAAACACCACCCCAACAGGAAGCCGCACGTGCGACGAAAACACCGGCACCCGATGTACCAACCAATGGGAGAGCGAGAATTTCTGTCACGAGACCTCGTTCTCCCAGCCAGCCGCACAGAATGGCCAGAAGGTGACGTCTGCCGAGGAGTCCAATCCCCGCTGTTCAGGTACTGGGATCCGATCCCCTGCATCCATGCTATGCAACGCTGGAACTCTCCCCTTGCTCCGACCTGACTGACCACCCAGACCTCCCCTACCCAGACGAGTAATGACAGTAAGGGGGAAATGACAGCGTCTCTGCTTTCAGGTTCCCTGACCTGACCTCCACATTTCCTAACAATAACAACTGTCAGCCTAAACTTCTGAAAACCAAAGTGAAGTGAGGGCCTCTGCACTCTTTTCTGACATCACAAACCACAGATACAGATACAAATCACAGAAATGAAAAAAAAAAAATGGACGTTCAGTGGTTGCCAGGGCCTAAATTTACTAACCAGAGAGATTGCAGATCGAATGAAAATTGAGGATGTTGCCCATAGCAACAAATCAGATTGGAGCTCACGTTCTCCATTATGTAAAATTAAGCTGAGAGCTTGAATCTGATTGGTTGCTATGGGCAACAACACTTTTCAATCTACCTGCAATCTCCCTGCTTCGTAAATTTACACCCAATAATCCTGTTTATATGATAAAATATTAGATATATTGTATATATTAGGGACTTTATATGATTGATTGGGTTCTGGATGATTTATAATTGGAGTTGGGGTTAACGTTCTTGTGTCCTGTGTCTTATTGTTTTAATAATAAGTTCATGATTAGAGTAATATTCAGGGGTTGCAAGAGTTAATGAACCAAGTAATGTTGCATTGAGGTATGGTTAGGTGGTAGTTTAGTATGACTAATTATGGTAGTTCAACAGATTGGTGTGTATTTGTCATAGAAATGGATTAGTTCTGGTTGTTGTTTCCAAGCTGTGTCTTTGTCCCTGTTGCACATGGGGTATGGGCATTGGGGGTGGTGCCTGTTGTTACCTGCAACGCTTCATATGAATTCTTCCACAATAACACAACACCCACAACCCAAGCGACCACAAACAAAACCTTTAAACATTCTGAACTAAGACCCTCCTCCAAGTTCAACCTACATGAAGGGACAATAACAATAACAATATCAAAAATAAAAATAAAATACATACCACGAAACCACCAGTACTTAACCCAGAAAGGAAGAAATATATATATATAAGAGGGAACAAGAGGACAAGCAAGACACAGGAAGGGTGAGTGCAGTTACTATAGAAAATGTAACAAACTTGACAATATCACCCTATGTGCCTTTCTCTTTTTCCCCTTTCCCTCCACACCTGAGAACAAAAATACACAGCTTGGAAACAACAAGAACAAATCAATTCCTATCAACACCAATCTGTTGAACAACCCTAATAAGTCATACTAAACTACCACCTATACCTCATTGTATCTCTCGAACATTACTTGATTCATTAACTCTTGCAACCCCCGTACATTACTCTAATCATTAACACATTATTAAAACAATAAAACTCTCGACACAAGAACACTAACCCCAACTCCAAGTACAAATCATCCAGAACCCAATCACAAGGCAGAGCGCTATTAAAAGTCTCTATCTCCTCCCATGTCACACCTGCACGATGTTCTAGAGCTTTAACCAATATATCTATCACTATGTGATAAAATAGACAGTTTAAACACAACATCTATTTTATAGATCTATCAACCTCTAAAATTAACAGTTTATTATATATAGCAACTTATTTTATATCTTTAGTTTTATGTTTAAATCTGTTTATATATAAAACTAAACAGGCATGTTATACAGTAAAAATAAAAAAAATTCCTTATTCATATAACATTTACTCGAGGCTGCGAGGGAAGTGTCAGCATAACGTATCCTATAATTCCTCAAATTGCATGACAGCTATAATACGGTAGAATTAGATAGTATTAGTAAGTTTAAGACTGAGAACATTTTTTATTGTTAAGTAGAGATAAATGAAAATGTGCTGTGAGTTCATAGGGTGCACAGAGTCGCAGGCTCCTTTATATGTGAAACAAGTTCTTTGATCCTTTTCCACATACTTTTTATACGTTTGTATAACGTGATCATTACACAATGCAGTGTAATGCAACCTAACAATCAAATCTGGGTTTTAGTAACATGCAGCACTTTAGTGAGACAATAGGAATAATAATAGAGTAATTTGCTGGAGTTTCAGTTTCTTATTTTGTGACAAGAACTTCCATTGGCGGTTCTCCAGATATTGTTGCTGTATTACCACTATCACTAAGAAGTAAAATAATCTCTAAAGCATAGTCGATTAAAAACTACTCTGTTGCTTGATACTAATACTGTACAGGATATATGTCAGCATTTAATCCATTATTAACATATTCTTTTTTAACAATAAAGATTATACTGTTTAAGGGCATGTCAATGATAAGAGTATAAATTATTTGTACAAGGAATTTCCAGAGTGTTTTTTTTATTTAAGATAAAGAATAAAAATAATAATAATCATCTTATAAAAATATTTCACAAATGTTTCATACAAACAGGGATAACGTTTAAGCTGGCCTGGGTGCAAACTCTTTACACGCAAGAGAGTGAAGTTCACTCCATCCTTAAGTGTCCAGAAGTCTACCTTAAAATGAACACACTTATATGCTTATGTACGAAGCAGATCAGCGACTTAAAGCATAAGCTAGGTACACACGGTAAGATAAATTGTATGCAATCGTAAGATTTTTCAAGAGTGGGCAAAACCATGTTGAATTGCAGGGGAGTCAAATTGAATTAATTGCAATCAGTATTACAGNTGAGAGAAGATGCTTCCTAGCACAAGTCTANTAACAGTGTAACAGTAACGCTGGTTAGTATCTGTGTGCAACATGCAACAATAAAGTATTCTACTTGCATGTAAACACACTAACAGTCATTTTACCTCCCCTGCAATTCCACATGGTTTTACCCACTCTTGAAAAATCTTTCGATTGCATACAATTTATCTTACCGTGTGTACCTAGCTTTACTCCTTCCCCACCAGGTTACTTAGCATGCCTACACCTGTCTACAGTGCGTGGATTGGGAAAGCTAATATGAAAACTCAGCCCCTCATATGTTTCTAAAATGCACGGGCATATATTACAGTATAAGTGATCTATGCAGGAAAATTGTTTAGATCACTTAAACTTTGTCAATAAGGATCCAGTCTGTTGTTATAAGCCAGCTGCATACAGGATTTCATTAATCACCTTTACTCTGTCAGTTTCAATGTCAACACTGAATGTGGAGAAAACAAAAGCTTTTCGTGATATGGGACAAGAAAGGACATTTTCCCAGATTTAGACTCACACTGGAGTTTCAAACACAGATATCAGATCCTGATGGATCAATTGAGGCTTCTGTGTAAGCTCCCCCCTTTTGTTGGATGACCACCTATCTTAAGTCTCCTGATCCATCGTTACTCTAGACTGTACCATTGTGTGCACATGCACAGTATACTTGTCCATAGTTATCCAAATTCAGATATAAATATGTTTCAATTCAACATATCCTGTTGAAACCCTTGTGGGAGAAACGCGTAAGAGGGCCACCTTGCATATACACCCTGACCTTGCTTTGGACCGTACTGTAGAACGCTGTCACTGGTGATTATTTTAACTGCAATATTAAACATACCAAGATTGCTGATAACATCACGTTCGGAGAAGCTGACCAGCTCAGCACAAGAGCCGACTAGTCAGGGGAAAGCAGCTACCTGGAATCTACTGGGAACAAGCATGGATCTCGCGGCAACATGCCGCTCGAACTCCCCAAGGAGGAGGAATCTCTACCCAACTCGCAGTCTGCCCGTCATCACCTGTCATAGCTCCTGACATCTATCTCCATACCTCGAGCTAGCATGCCTCCATCCAAACCCCAGCAGTAACATCACAAAGAGGGGATTATAACCCAGCACAGGAGCTGCCTATACCTTGAATTCACAGTATCCACAACACTACCACGTGAAATTACAATAGTGCCGCACTCAGATATATGCAAAACTTCAACAGTTGAAACCTGTATACAGTGTGTCCAATAATCAATATTTTATTGTTAATTCTTATATTTTTCTACAATTTATTCTCAGAACTATTCTGCTTCTATTAGATGCTGAACTATTTTTTCAACCAGTTCAATACGGTAATAACAAATACAGCAATTAATTACATCTGCACAAAAAATAATCGTATATATAGAAAGTTTAAGTAAAATTGTATATTACAGTATATATTTTTATTTGTTGTATGCCATATTGTGTTCTAATCATTTACATTCTTTTAATACATTGTATAAAAAAAAACCTTAAATATACAGCGCTCCATTTTCTCTTCTTTTTCATATCCTGTAAAATGTATTTGATGTTTTGTATACCTTCTAGTCACAGCTACCATTTTGCTATGTGAAGTAAGAGGTTTCAAGCTTGATATTTGGTGTAGCAACATGGCTGAGGGGGAGATGCTCCCTTAAGTGAAAATTAGCTTAAAGGTATTTTTATTTTGCTGTTTTGGGGAAAATTAAGGTACCATGTTCAGATCAATAAGATCCCCAGCACTTGCCTGAAAGGCTGGATACAGATCCAAGCACAAGATATGCATGTAAATGTTCTCCTTCCTTGTAAATCTGTATTTGTAGATTTATCACTTCACTATATGTATCAATAGAGCTGTTATAAAGGTTAGTTCAGTCTATGTGATGTTACATAAATGATGTAGTGTGAAATGCAAACATATTAATAAATGCAAAGAAATATTTGGCAGCGCAGTTTTGACTATGTGAGTTTAATTACATAAAACTGTTCACAGGCATAGATTTTGCTGAAATTCTTTTTATTGATTTTATGCGTAAATGCTTAAGAAGTATTGCAAAATATTTTCATTCCATTCAAACAGTCTAAAGCATTAAAGGAGTCACCAGTAAAACTCAAATCTGGAAGCAACAACAGTCAGTCTCTCTTCCAGGCTGGATTAAAGTAACCATCCTTATTTTTTTTTTACATTATATGCTGACTCGCTGTAGCAGAGAAAATGCAGTGTTTCTAGATCAAATTCTTCTGTACAAGTTGGCAGGCTATAGTGAAGCACTTTAAAATTCAATTGCATCTGTTGACAAGAATTGGATTGTAATTAGATTGCAATCATTGTAAATCAAAAACATGGCCCATCTCTCCTTTCAAACCCTCTATCAAGTCTGTGGCAGCAAAGAATAGTGCTGTTTTGTTCCATTTTTGTTATTAGAAATGAATCCCACACTGTTATGTAAGAGAGCTCCTGATTATCAATTTCTATGGTCTCAGGGTGGTGGTATACTGTTCGGAGCTTTGACAAGAAAATATTACAATAGTGTTTTATGTGCTTACTGGTGAGAAGGAGAATAAGAAACCATACAGTTTATGGGCAAGATGCTGTGTATGCTGAAAACATGGATTGTAAAAGGAATCTTTTTCTTGTGTATCAAAAATAAACATGCAAAATTATGGAGGTAATGAAACACCATGGGCATACAATAATTTTATTGATTGCCATACTTTATGATGACACTGTGTATATGTTTCTCATTATGATTTTTAATCTATTTTAATTAGCTGGTATAAGTTTACAGTGATTACTGCTAGAAAAATGATACTAAATGATTAGATTAAGACTTAGCACTTTCCATTCCTAGTAAATATTCATACCATACAAGTGGAAAGCAATTGCATTATGTAAGTGAAGACCTTCCAGCATGACCCATTTCGCCAGGTAAATAATACCCCGGCTCCCGATATGCCAACTGTCCCTCACCTTGTATTAACTGATGTATCAAAATAGTTATTGAGAAGTTTATAACATTGGGCAAGAATTTTACTATCTGATATTATAGCAATATGTTCCTGGTTCTTTGTGAATTTTCAGTTTCTTTGGTCAGCTTTCATGACTGCTCTGCATCGCACAGGGCCGGTGACAGGGGTGGACAGGGGGGACAGCTGTGACGGGCCCCAAGCTTCAAGGAGCCCTGTTACTAGTGTTATCACTATTGAGGGGGGCCCCAAAAAATCTGGGTGTACCGGGTATTCTGTTGCCGGCCCTGGCATCGCATAGTATTCATAGAACTCTAACCACTGCTCAGCGTGCACAGTCCCATCCTCGCATAGTATTCATAGAACTCTAACCACTGCTCAGCCTGCACAGTCCCATCCTCGCATGGTATTCATAGAACTGTAACCACTGCTCAGCGTGAACAGTACCATCCTCGCAGTGACATGAATTCTAACCACTGGTCAGCGTTCAGTTCCATCCTCATAGTTTACCATAAATTACCATAATTATTACTATAAATTCCAACTGTACCGATTTAATCGGTAAGGTAACGTTTAGTAATGGTGTGTAATGATTGAAAGGTGCTACACTGACTGTACAGTAAATGGCAAGCTTTAACCCTTTGCGAACATGCCCCCAAGTTTCCCAATTTGATGTTGCCTCTCTAGTTCATACTGCTGCCCAGAATATACAGTCTCATCTCCACAGCACCATCAGTTCTTTCTGCATCTCTCCCCATCTGCTCAGTAACAGTACTCTGCCTATGCTAACCACCCCTCATATGGTCATACTTACCATAGGCCCAGTGGCCTCTCATTAGGCTTCTCCTCGAGTCTCAGTCAATGAGCAAGCCTTACATAAAGACCCCATGTGTCCTATTTGCTTATACTACCAACCCAAGTGCCTCTTCAGATTCACAGATACGTGAGTCTGTGACAATACTATTGTTCCTGAGTTAAAAATAAAAATAGAAATATTAGTTCTACATTTTTATTTAGTTTTACTAACTAGTGGTACATTTACTAACATTGGTGCATTTTATTTTATATGTATATGCACTATTTTTTATTTTTTTTTTAAGTCTAATAATATCTTCAATATGTATTGGATTAAACTTGGAATTGTATTTATTTGCTATCTGTTAACAAGTCTAATATTCCAAAAAATGTCACCCAATAGTAAATGCTGGGATACCAATTGCTTAAAAATGATTGTAGCTGGCTAGTAAGATATATATATTTTTTTTTTATAAAATACAGCTATCATAAAAGTAACTAGATAATTTCTCCATTCAAATATCAATCTCTTACAAGAAAAGAGTTTCAGATATTCCAATTTCTTTTGTGCTTTTTTGCTTGTAAAAGTTTGTGAAACAGTATTTATTTTTAAGGACACCATAAATAAGGCAAAGTGGTTGCAGGTCCACTACAATATCAGCAGAAGATTGGTTATCAAATATACAGTACATTTTTATGGTTCAATATACACTCTGTCCATTTCATTTATTAAAATGTCCAATAATAATTCCACAAGGCCACTATCTTCTATTATTAACATTTGGTGCCACCTACAGGATCTTGTGGAAAATTAAACAAAAAAAATCTATATTTAACTTCAAACTTTAAATACTTGTATTTTGTATATCAATTAACATGTATGTTGTTAGAAAATTTAATATATTAAATAATATACAAAACATGTCATAAAGATACATTTAGCAATCTGTTATAACAAACAGTGGTTTTATAAATACTATTCATCTCTAACTAGGTGCACTCCAGCAGATTAAAGCCATGAGCTGGTACTCTTCATAGCTTACTCACTGCACATTTTAACCATCGTTCTGAAATATGTATGTTGGCAATCCCTTGTTTAACTGCATAACGTGTCAATTTAAATTTGTAAAATGAAATATAATGGGTTACGTTTTCTTGTTTGATTAAAGAGAAGGAGGCTTCAATTAAGATCTCTGTCTAACTAGTTTCACAAGAGATAGTAATAGGTCCCTAGTTCATTCAATATGAGTTTTATTCCACCCAGATTACACAAGAATGATGAGAGGCTGCTGTGCTAATTTCATTTAACAACTCATTGTATGCTTCCATTTGCAATGATCATCTGATTATTTTAGTGTCATATGAGCTGTTATTCTGATTTAGTACAGAGTTTACAGGAAAGATAACTAAGCACAGATGAAAGTGTAGTTAACAACGAATATATAGTTTCAAATTCTCTAATCTATGGGGCCGATTCAATCCATTAGTCGCAAAGTTTTCCCCCTTACCCAAACAGCGTAACTCGCATTTTTTAGCCTGCGGCTCATTGAGCGGTGTATTGCACTTTTTCCAGTCTTCACGGGGGATTGAATCAGCCACTATGAGTGTTGCAATTTATTACCTGTCCTTGACAACAAGGGAATCACAAGGGCGTGCTGACTGATCAAGGTGACAACTTTAAAAAATGGAAGCCTTCACTTTAACACCCCCAATAGTGAAATTAACAGTAAAAATGTATTAAAAAAAATACTAGTTAAGCTTAAATTAATTAACAGACGCTGGAAGGGAGCATAGCCACAACACAGTAACACTACCTGGCAGGCTCAATGCGTTAGGCACTGTGTCAGTGTTAGAAATTCTCCTTGGCAGTTTCCTTCTATCAGAGTGGTGCTGTCGTGACTCCCAAGTGGTCCTGTGAGCAGGAAGCCACAGAGGAGAAGAATAACAGCAACAAAAAGAACATGGGACAAAATTGGTGAATAGAGACTGGAGATATAAGAAGGGTGATAAAGGAAAGCTGGAGACATAACAAGGAAGAGAAGAAAAGGCTGGAGACATAACAAGAGGGGACATGGTAGACAAGAGACATACAGGGGGATACCTAGACACATATAGGTGGGAGGACTTTGGATGGCTTTAGTCTAGACACGAAAAAGGGGAGACTTTTCCAGTTAAGTAAATTTAAACTTTACAAATGAAATACAATGGGTGTGTGTATAATATTGTAATTTNAATGTGTAATTTCAAGAGTATAGTTCTAATTTTGATATTTTGTCACTGTTATTGCCTTTATATTGTATTATACATGAATCATCCGGACAAACTGGTAGGCAGGTGGAACAGCGGGACAGTCTTGTAAAAGTGGGACTATCCTACTAAAATCTGGACACTTGGGTAACACCAACCCTAGTGATGCAACTAAATGGTCTACCCACACATGTACAGGAATCTACTTGCTGCAGGTTACTGCACACATTCATTGAATGCTGGAATTCCTTAACTCCGGTCTACATATCTGATGAAAAATAGATTTGTTTTTTGCTATTTATTAGGATTTGGAAATCTTATCTCTGTTATGGCTACTAAATATTACATCATCAAGAGGATTGAATTCACACCACTGATCTGAATCTTTCTGCACATCTCTATGTTTTTTGTGATTCATCTTACAGCAACAGGCATGATTTGGGTGTTATGTGGAGAGGTCAGTCAGATGAAGTAGTAACATTAGAGCACAGTACTTGAATTCTGAAACAGACAAAAGGGTAGCCTTGAAGTCGACTATTTGAGCTCGCTCCTATTTTGCATATACGCAGAAGAGCTCTCCGCTGTGCTACCAGCTGACAACAGCTGATGCCCAATTCTGGATGGGGTCCTCTGTCCTTTACAAGGTGACAAGTTTAATGTTAATGTGTAATAGCTATTATGTTTGCACAGATAAGGGACAGCTTTTGTTTCTACATTGATGAATACATTTTATTGAGCAAAGCTAAAGACCAACCATACATTATACAGTACATATATAATATATTTTGCCATGTGCCTATCATCATTTTTATATTTTGCTAAGAAAAGCAAAATGCTTTGATTTCTTGATTTTTACCTTGGGAACTGTAGTTATATTTATTGCACTCCTATAAAAATGCTTATTGTATTATACGAACATTTTCACATGTTTATGGTTTCTCTGCATGCACTTTTACAATTATGTGTATATTAAAACTAATATCTTCAGCTTTGTTTAATTTAAAGTATTCATCACTTTCCAACACTTTAAACACATTACTAACACAGTACTCTGGCATGTAATGTTACTTCTGTGTAAACTAAAATATTACCATATACATATTTTAATAAATTACCCTTACCAGTTTCAGTGCCACCTACACACCTACATTAACTTTACCAGTTTAAGTTTAAGGCCCATTTCAGAGGGTGCAGGAGAGCAGAAGAAGATGCCTGTAATACAGGAGTATAAATTAAATGAATACCTATGAAAAATACATATTTCATCTGGATCAGGTGCTATGCTGAATAATAGACATTTCTGTTCATATTTAATTGACAAAAGACATTTTTCATAACAGGCATTTGTATGTCTCAAAATTAAGCAAAAAAAATAAAAAAGTTATATATTTTCCTTGTCATAAGGTTAAACGTCCCAGAGCCGATGGGTTGCTTACATGTCAGCTACTTGCTAAATCTAAATTACTTAATAGAAAGACAAAACAGAGTTAGGGGATTTAACTAATATACTGAAAATTTTATTTGGGTTAATGTTACTTGTACTTGTTTGAACTGTCAAATTAGTTTAAATTTCAAAATTAAAAATGTTAATAAGATCAGAAAAGCAGAACAAGTAAAGCAGTACTACAGATATTATCATGGACAACTTTCTCCACAGCCTCAGCACACCAGCTCAATGCATGAACAGACAGAGGCTAAGTCTGCACTAACAAAAAAGACCTAGGGGGATATTTACTAAAGGTCCATTTGTGTCAGGATTTGAAACTGATGTAAATCCTGGAGTTTTAAAACTGACGGTCGGTAGTGATTTACAATATTCACAAAAGGGTTGAATTGTGTGCACAAATTCAAATTGAGATTGATTTCAATTGAATTATGTTTGTGATTTGCTTCCCTATTCCCTTGGATTTGGCCTGTATTCGCTGTGTTTTTCATAAAGTGACCATCGATTTCATTATTACGTCATCATTATCGATTTGAAATCCCTACTATTGGTGTGTCAAATAGAAAAGCAACCAATAAACTGCTCCATTGTTAAAGGGTCTGGTCCTATATTAACTGTAGGGCATGGGCCCTGAGTGTGTTTGGTGGAGCTGACAAGATAGGGAGAGTTTGGTGGTTGGAGTATATTTCTGGTAAAGTTAGTGAAAACTGCGTGAGAGTTAGTTAATGTGTCATTTGTTGTCTTGTGGTTTTGTTTTATTTGGGGTGTTTTTTGTGTAGTGTAAATATTTTTTTTATTTTGCACCCTATATTTGTGTGTATTTGGAGTGTGCGTGACATGTCCTTGTATTTGTTAGTGTAGGTCTTGTGTGTTATTGTGTATTGTCTGTTGTGTGTGTACTTTTGTTAAGTGTTTTGGTTGTTTGTTTTTGTGTATTTTTACTTTCCCTTTATTTGTTTTGGGTTTCTTATACAATGTCCAATGATAGGGAGGAAGTGAATGAGGGCCAGGATAAGGAGAGGTCGCAGAGGGCACAAGGCAACATAGTGTAAAAATTAGAAACAGTTAGTAAGTAATATTAAGTTATAGTCTGCGGGATCACTGCAGACATCGATGTTCCCCAGAATCTGGCATTTATTACAATATATATATATATATATATATATATATATATATATATAT
>JABWIB010004907.1:15330-29039 GCA_016617825.1 Platyplectrum ornatum
AAGCTGTACATATTTAGTTGCTCTAGTCTTTCTGTATAGTTTTTGTTGGTCATACCATGTACCATTTTGGTGGCTCTTCTTTGCACTTTCTCTAATGTATTTATGTCCTTCTGGAGATATGGCCTCCAGAACTGAANACAGTATTCTAGGTGAGGCCACACCAN
Organism: Platyplectrum ornatum; assembly: GCA_016617825.1. Lineage (NCBI taxonomy): Eukaryota > Metazoa > Chordata > Amphibia > Anura > Limnodynastidae > Platyplectrum > Platyplectrum ornatum. The sequence goes on from JABWIB010004907.1 coordinate 15,495, forward strand.
TGNCNTATAGAGAGGCATTACTACTTCCCTCTTTCTGCTACTAATTCCTCTCCCTATGCAACCAAGCACCTGACTTGCTTTTCTCATTGCTTTGTTACATTGCCCTGCTACCTTTAAGTCACATAAGCATTGCACAGAAACATTGCACATAAGCATTGCACTGTGCAACATAAGCATTGCACAGAAACTACCACTAATGCAATGATAGCACTTGTTATGTACAGTACCTAAAGCCTACAGGGTGCCTTCAAAAAACTCCTTGTTCCTGATTGCAGGAATAAGCTTGCTTTGGTCCGTGAGATGACATCTTCTCTAGTCTATATCAAAGTGATATGATTTTTATAGTTTATTAAACAATGATTAATGATATAGAGGCAACATGTGGCTATCTGTCACTTTTCTTTTCAGTATCTTAGAGGTTAGAGATACATTTGGTACATTANTGTACATTTATTAATTTCCTAAGAGCCTGAGACTAACAGAAGGTTTTATAATACAATTTCCACAGTGATAAATGTTTTATTTATAAAAAAAAATACATACAATAAACATAAATTCAACTAGATAATGTAAAGCATGTCTGAGATCTCAGCTGATTAGGGAAGGAGAGTCAGAGAAGCTATTTGGGAGACGTGAGGGGGAGAATCCCAAGGTGAGTCTTGCACTTACCGTATATATACTCGAGTATAAGCCGAGTTTTTCCGCACAAAATATGAGCTGAAAACACTCCCCTCGGCTTATACTCGAGTCATTGTCACAGGCTCACCGCAGCTGCATGCCTGTTACATCTGGCGGCTTACAGAATAGATCCTGCACTGGCGTCCTTTTGTTTTCTGATAACCAGGACGCCAGTGACTCTCATTATAATGAGAAACACTGGTGTCCTGTTTGCCAGGAGACATCAGGACGCCAGTGCAGGAGATGAGAGCAGGATGTCGTGGGGAACTCCGGTGCTTTTCCGCTTCCTCCTCAAACAGAAAGTGTTACCATCGGGGACATTGAAAGCACAAGTTCAGCCCACACAGTGACAGCTCAACCCAATGCTGATCACTCCCGGTGAGTATCGAGCACAGAGCTCAGGCCGCCATCACTCTCCTTGTGCAACCTTATGGGTTGCAGTGATTTCCAGCTATTCTAAATATATGCAGTATTCCGCAATAGGTAGTTCCTAACCAAAGGGGATGGAAAGACATGATGTGGATATCAGGGCTGAGGCTTATATTTGAGTCAATATGTTTTCCCCATTATTTGAGGTGAAATTATGTGCCTTGGCTTATATTCGGGACGGCCTATACTCAAGTACATACGTACTTTGAAAATACATGGTATATGTCCCAAAGTGGGCTCTGACTTTCTGTATCTTTGTAAAATACCCTTTTTCCTTTCTAGCTTCTGCATTATGTTAACTTACAAATTAATGTGCACACTCCATCTTATATTATATGTCATTGATTTTATTTACCGGTTTGTAGTTATCTTAGGTAAACTCTATTGTGCAACCACTACATAAATCGCGTACACAATTATCATAGTGGAGAGTGGAAATTGTACAGTAAGGTCTGGTTTCAACCCATACATACAATCCAGACTTTTAAGGAAACGCAGTGATGACGTCTTAAGTTAGGGTTAAGTCTGGATCCTGCCATATGCTATTAGAATAGTGTAAAGAAAAATAGTATAGAAACTTTTGAAACAAAGTATTTTTTAAGATATTGTTACTATATTCAGCATGTATGCAATTTCTGATGTAAGCATTCATTTTCAGATATATGACATGTCTTGTCCCTATTAAAGTAAATATATGACTTTAAACTTAAATGACTCATATGTGGCCTACAATTTCAAGGTATGTATTTTTACTTTACTTTTCCATTAGCAATAATGCATGTAGAGTCCATCTGAAGGACATTCTTGACTATTACATTATGGATGCATTTAATCAAGATAATGTGTTTGATCTCGGAAGATATTGATACTCTTACACTAGAAAGTGTCTAGAAATTGCAATTGATTGTAAAATGCCCATTTATGTTCCATGCGTTTTTATGTGCCTTGCCAAATGTACACCATATAAATATGAGAAAACACAGAGAAATTGATTTTTTGTAATTGATTTACACTGAAAGTGAATTAATGACCTTCCAAGTAAAACTCTAAAATTCACACAAAAAGTTTCTATCACTCAGAGTAACTGGATGCTGCAAAACTGCAAAAAATGTTTTACATCAAATATTTTAGCAGTTTCATTTGTGGTTTCTTGAGATCTATTTTAACAATATAAATATCTGATTTTCTCATAATTAAATTAAGCAATTTCAGTATTCACTGAGCCAAATTGCTAAGTCAAGTGTGTGGCAATCCATACTATGCAGATTCCTCTATGGTTAGACCACTCCCCACATCATATAGGGGAATCCGCACACAATTTTCTATTCTAAGTTATTTGCACTTTTACTGTTAAAATGCAGGTTATTGTAGAGATCTGATTAGTACATAAAGGCTGAAGCCAGCCCTTTTCGATTATTTACATATTTCCCTTCGCCCCTGTGCATAATAATTGCTTGCCCTGCCCAGTGGCGTAAGTTCATCTAAGGTGCCCGTTAATAAGAAAAAGTACATAAAAATATAAAATAAATATAAAAAAAATCTACCAGTTTAAAATTACAATGTGCAGCTTTTATTTACAATCCAGTAAATGCTATAAAATCATACATATTATATCAGGGTTGCTGACTCTCCCGGAATTTCTGGGAGACTTCCGGAACAAACTGTAGTATGCCACTGCTCCTTCTGTAACTACTAATGATTATGATGACTATATCAGGGCTCGAAGTGGGACGTTATATGCTGGTATGGCATACCGGCACTTCTCCCGTGAAGCCACGCCCCCTTTTCTAAGCTACGCCCCTCAGCACTGGAAGGTGGGAATGTTTGTTGAAAAAAACTGCGAGTCTGGAGGGGACGGGGCTTATGTAAGGGGCGGGGCTTAGCGCCATACCGGCACTATAGAATCCCCACTTCGAGCCCTGGACTATATTAATTATCATTAGAGTTGTCTTTCTAAAATAATGCACACGGACGTGACTCTTTTGTAGAACGCTCCATGACCGATCCTGATTTTTGTGTTGGAATCCAACAGTGGAGACAATGGTATAATGGTAAACGGGATAAATGTATTTAAATGGGCAAGTAGGGGATTGGCTAAGACTTGAGTGCTATCCTCCTTTCATCACCAATCCTATTTTACATGGGATGAGCTTGTAAAAGAATTTATGATGGCACTGTCTTAACGCTTGTTTTGCAATACTCGCATTACATTTTTCATGCAAGTTAAATACCCAGGGCTAGATTTTCTAAACTGCGGGAAAGAATAACTGAAGGTGTTGACCATTCAACCAGTAAGATTCCAACTCTCACTTTCTTGATATCTTATATAGAATGTCAACTAAAATCTGATTTGGGCTATGGGCAATATATACATTTTTCATTTTCCTCAGTATACCAAAGTTAGTCCTTAGCTTCTGTTTATAGGTTACAAGTTCTGAGTTGTTTTCATTTTACAGTGAACTGAAGTAAGAAGTGGGATCCCTTTCATTGTGTGCGTTTATGATTGCTTTTCTTCCTGTCTTTTTAAGGAAACTAACAGACTGGAGAATTTAAATGTGCAGAAATTCCCCATTAACTGATCATTACCAGTTATCTACTATATACAAATGAAAATAAAAAAATGCATCCCCACTTTTAAATCTCCCTGCAAACTCCCTGCTTAGTAAATTTAGGCCTATATCAGGGTTGTACCCGGAAATCAGGAAAATCTCTCGGAATCCTGGGAGAGCAGGCAAATCTCCCGGATTTTTTTTTCAAAAAATAGCCGTACTTCGAGGAAAGGCTAATTTCCTGCCTTCTCCCTGCGTGATTGGCTGGAAAATTGGTGATTCACACAAGGGGCGGGACTTGATGACTTTTACCATGAAGTCCCGCCCCTGTGTAAATTGAACTCTCTACCCTCCGAGATCTCCAGGAAGGCAAAGAGTAAGACACATTGCTGTGACATCTACCAGTTTTACAAGAATTACAAGGCGCAGTATCTACAAACAGTGTCTACAAACAAGTTAATGCAGCGGCTATTTCAGAAAGCTTTGTCATTGAAAGGATGGAACATGCCGTCCACTTTGTGGTGCCCTACACTGGAGTGGCAAAACTAAAGGCAACATCAGGTATTTTATATGTTATACTTATGCAAATCTTTTCTCAACAATATATATCGTGCTATGTTAATGCTTAAGCTCTGAGGTTGTAAGTTCGATTCCCGGACAGATCCTTACCTTTGTGGAGTTTGTATGTTCTCCCCGTCTCTGCGTGGGTTTACTCCGGGTGCTCCGGTTTCCTCCCAGATCCCAAAAATATACCGGCAGGTTAATTGGCAGCTGTCTAAAAATTGACCCTAGTGTATGTGTAATTACCCCTATGTATCAAATCCCTAATCTCCCTTAGAATGTACACTTGCGGGCAGGGCTCCTCTTCCCCACCCATTCTGTCATTCTGTCTGTAATCCCCATTGTAAATTGTAAAGCGCTACGTAATCTGATGGCGCTATATAAAAACCTGTTAATAAATAAATAAAATAAATAATGGCCTTTAAACCTATTCATGATATCATTTCTATTAAAAGACATTCTGATAAGATACTACATATATTTTTATATATAAAATTACAAAACAAGAAATATAACAATCTATTAAGGAAACAAACTGACTCACCAGAGTTTGAAAGTGCTAAAATTGTGGAATAAAACAAAATGCATTGGCATGTTAATGTTTTGTTGTACTCTAATTTTTTTTTATATACAGGCATCTAGTATTAGAAATAGTATTTAAAAATCCTTGCAACCATAATTAGAGCTGTGAAAATGATCAAATGATTTGGATTTGAACAGGAGGGTTCATGCTTCAACAGATCCTCTTCATTCTGGCTTAGACTTCATCACTGTGCAATTTAAATTTCATCTGTTATGCCCTTGTGAATCTGAATTTTTTAAATGTCACACTATTAATTATTTGGAGAAAAAAAATCATTTTTGGGTTGGTAATTATAAAAGATCATACACGTAGGATCCTTAAGTAGAAATGACCAGCACAGTATATTACTTTAAATAAAGCATAAAAAAGACAATGAACCTAGGGGATTCAACATATCAAAATGACATTACCTCAAATCAAGGAACAACTAAATCTGATGGATGGGATTGATTTGCACATGTCTTTTGTGTTGAACAAAAATGTTTCTCATTGAATTCAGTGGAGCATTACTGTCTGTAATACAGTATTCTTTTTATTTTACAATCGCCAGAACTCTAATGCATTGTTAATGCCCATTCAATCCAAGTATATTGCTCTGCCATACATCACTTGGTCTGATATCTTTCAATGCACGTGTACTATGTCAGTAAGAAAAATATGTTTTATATAGAAACAAACCAGAATAAGACAATGTAACTATGACATTTCTCTATCTACATGAACACAGATATTTAAACAGGAGAAAAAAAAAATGTTCTTAAAAGCAAAAATCGGACTATTGACATCTCACACAACTGTCAAGGACTGACAACCATTTAATCATAGGTTTTATCTAGTGGCAGCACATTATGTAATGTATTACAGTTTTAAACAATCATTATAAAACAAGATTGGTAGTAACAAACAGATTGGGTGGGTGTACACGAAGCTTTTGCTAAAAAAAAAAAAATCTTTTTTACCATTAAAATGATGCATTGAATGTGCTTTTGTCAAAGTTTGAGTCATTTTAAAATTGGGCCAATTATTCATATTTGCATGTTGCTTCTCAATGGATTTTACATGAGTGTGTTGAACTGACGAGCATTATAATTTGAAATTCAAACATCTGCGTGTTTCATTATTATGTAAATAGTAGGCTTTCTTGGGTTTAAGGCATTTCTGCAATCATGATTTTTCATAATAATGACTAGTTATTCTTTATTTCTGATGCTTTCAAGTTTTCAAATAGAAATCTATGGTACACTGTTTATCTTCAAAATAAATGTAAATGCTTTCCTACACTATTCATATGCACAAGTAGGTGTTTTTTTTTCAGAAGTGCAGCTCTTGTAGGATATTGTTCATTACTGTAACAAGCAACATACAATAGGTATGAATAAAATTTGTTCCACTTCTGCTAAGTCAAATTGCCTTTCATGTTTTGGCATAACCCATTCTGCGACACCCTGCATATCATAACTGATTCCTATCCACAACCTAGTTTATATAGCGCACTGAGACAGGCAATACTCTCCTAGGTCATGCGATACTCTCCATAGCCTCCTAGTGTCCCCTAATGTACCCTTTCTAGGGCAGTTGTAGATAAGTTTATATAGAAGCCTGCCACATATTAGCCTGATGAAACATACCTTTTGGTGAGGACAAGAAACATAGAAGTGATTTGTTTCATAAAACTTTGTAACAAAATAAAAATATTCGAGGTCCACAGTGCTAAAGCGGCTATGATTATTGTGATATGGCTACCCACAACCCCCCACTAGAATTCAACAAAACAACAAATGATAACAAGCTTAATCTAGAAGCGCTTAGACGCATAATATCTCGCAAGGTTTCATAAAGAGTTCACTTCAAAGGTTATCTGAAAATGTTGTACAATGTAATCTCCAAGTTATTTAAGCAGTTACCATAGTCCGTTATTGTGTGTCCACCACCTTCTGTGACTCCTCCTGAAATAGTATAGCCTGTTTCATTTGTTGAATAAGAAGTGCTCTTACACACATGTGTTATGAAGCATCCAAGGGATTTCTTTTATCGAATTCCCTGGTTCCAAATCCTTCTCGATCCCATGTGAAGATACTTAGGTAGATGAATTACCTCTGTGTACAAAACGAATCATTAAGTGCAGACCATAAGACAATTACTTTTCATTCACTCATTTCTCCTCATGGAGTAAAGACACTTCTTATTATATTTCTCCCTGATATGCCAATCCTCTTCCTCCAGGAAGAAATAGAAGACAATTGTGCAGCATTCTTTTTTTCTTTTTAAAGGAAAAATAAAGTTATGCTTATCTCAATTTCCTCTTGATTCGTTTGCATATCTCCATATATCACACTGGTTGCACAACTCCTCTGGGAATTGCCAAGTTTTCAGGCCAATTTTGTTTTAAAATAACAGTTTAATTATACATAAAAATACAGATACATGAAAAATATATATAAATCACACGCTGCCTGTAGCTGGTATACAATAAATACTACAGTGATGATGTTACAGGGCCCAAACAACAATAACTGTATGCAAGTATTATTCAAAACACACTATGATACTGGAATTGGCTTTTATCATAGTTTGTCTGAAATAATACTTCCATATTACTGTTGTCAAAAGGTCAGGCACCCATGAGAAAGCCATCCAGGCAAAATGCGGATCAGGAGTGAGGTTTGGCTTCCTGTGAGCACCGGGGCCCTACCTAAAGCTGTAACCTGTAACACTGCAATTTCCCACATTTTCTGTTGTGCCAACTATCAAGCCTCAACATGTTTTGTCCTTATCTACCATGAGAAGCGCTGCCTTATCTGACACAATCACTGAAAGATGGATGATCTTGTTTCCTGGAACCATCCCCATATCAACATAGGGAGGGTAAGGCGCTATGGACATTATTAAGAATATTTACTAAGCGGCCAGATTGCAGTGAGATTGAAAAGTGGAGATCAGATCAGATTTGAGATTTGAATCTGATTGGTTACCATGGGCAAAATCCCCACTTTTCAAATCCCCAGCAAAATCCCCGCTTAGTGAATTTAGGCCAAGATCTCAGCTCTTTGGAAATTAATGTTGCTGCTGTGTATTGTTTGTTGACAGATCACTAATGATGTGACATGACTGAATTGCTGGCATTTGGAGGCCAATACATCATATATTCATGTGTCAATTGTTGGCTATACAGCCACCCAATTGGTGGATATATAACCACCTGTAAAATAAAACATAAATAGATATAACGATAATACAAACTGCACAGGGCGCCCTAAAGGAAGTTATGTTCAGTCAGAAGGATAGTTAAACATTTATACACCAGAAGTCACTATATTTTATCATTGGCTTTCAAACCTATGTATACTTTTATTTCTGATAAGATACCAATGATATGTTAAATAATTATTAATAGAAAACAAGAATTATAACACTCTCTCACCATTCAAAAATATACAATAGTCTGCAGAAATTATGCATAGAGAGCTAAGTCTGCTCCTGACACATGTAAAGTGGAGATAAAATGCCCTGAATTATGTAGCAATGTGATGCACACTTGAGAAAATCCAATTTTAGAAGTGAATTTTCTTACTGATATCCTTTTGTGCTTTGACATCTCACAGAGCAGCATGTAGCACTGGTATTAGAATTCAGACCACATAAAAAGAAAGCTTTATGAAGCACTGTTGGAAAAAACAGTTTTCATGGATGTGGCAAATAAATTGAACACAAGCCAATGTACTAATTACTAAGGTACAGTTATGTTTTCTGATTATTTAGTCTAAATTACATATTACATCTTTCTGGATAAGTAACCTGTAGGAGCTTCAAAGTTAATATTAACATTGTCATTTAGGGTTCACAGTTTTTGATAGAAACATTTCGAAACATATAAATATACATAGAACATTTTGTTTATATGTATAGAACTGTATTTTTTAGTCACTGCATAATTTTAATGGCAAAAAAACACATATACGCTCCAGGGCCCAGCGAAGACATAAAATAAAAAAAAGTATATTTTTATTTATTTAATTTCTATTTTTTACAGTTTTTTGGGTTTTTTTTTAAATAAACAAAAGATAATCGTTGATCAATTAGAAAATTCGATTGATCAACAATATGCTTTTTTTTATTAGGCCATTCACGTCCAGTATTTTTCCCAAAACCAACGATAATCGTAGTTTTTGAGCAAAATGCAGGGCATGTCTTCACTATAACAAGGTTAGGTGGGCAGGAGATTTACATTTTTCCGCATTGGCTGGGTTGAGAGCCTGTCATAGACCATTAAATCAATGCAATACTTTTTTCTGCATAAAGTTACATGCATAGGGCGTGTTCTGAACTTATGAGTCGCCAAAGTTACGTACATTAGAGGGGTTTGCCAGAGGAATGTTACATGAAGTTACGCACAGCAGTTAAATTCACTCTGTCATACGGAATGAGTTGCTATAGGACAGAAAGCATACACAGAACTAATTATAATATGTTATTTTTGGAACATAAGTAAAATAATTGAAATAATAATATATATAAGAAATGTTAAACCAGTACAGTAGTCAAAAATTATATTAAGTTTTATTTTATATTTTTTGCTTGTACAAAAAAAGTACAAAAAAAACATGATGATTGCTTTTTTGTTTTTAGACATACTTGCTCACTACTATTTTTACCACAAGTTGGCTGACAGCTAAAGATGTTCCTTATACTTACCCAGCAGGGAATGAAGAAGTACAATAAGAAGTCAGTAGGAGGCCTAAAGTCAGCTCTTGGGTAAAAAGGTATAGGTGACCAGAGATTCCTCTGGAAAATGAGGTCTTTCAACAACAGTATGAAAATATTAAGTACGTTTACTCAGAAGTCACTTGCTCTTTCTGACTTAAACTTTACTTAAACTGTTATGTAAATGTAAAAGTTGGAATCTGATTTCCACGAGCTCCAAAGTGAAAATCTAGTATTGCATATTAAGTAAAACATCAAGTAAAAATAATTTTTCTAAACTAGTGCTTATATAGGGCAATATAACAACAGGAATTCTTTCAATAATAAACTCTAGTAGTAATTAGTAGTTTAATATGTCTGTTTTATAATGATGACATCAAATATAATGGATATATTTTTTTATATTTTACAAGTTCAAAAATAAGGAGAACTACACCGAGTTGTTGTAAGTTGGCACAGAACATTTAATAAAACTTGTATCAAGCTGTAAATATAATAAATGACTTGATGGTTGAGGTCTCCTCCACCATCTTCGGTTGTCTTCGGGACCCTCTGAACCCCTGCAGTCGTTTCACTGTGTCTGGACTGGATGCGTGACTTTTCTGTTAGCCCTCTGTTGATGTTTCTTCTCCTATGGACAGTTCCTGTACCCTGAATCTCCTGGGATGTTGATCTACTTCCGTGTCTGGAGCATTTTCCTCTACTGTTCCTGCATCCCCGGCTACACTGAACTGTTGGCTTCTCCGGTTGTGCCTCTATTGTTCTGTTCCTGCCAGGGGTTTCGCCTAAGCAGGACTGTCCCAGGATGCTGTGGAATGTGCTACGGTTCTGTTGGAGTGGATTCCTTACTGCCACCCCTTATACTCCTCCTCCTCACCTTCTTGCCTCACATTTTTTCCACCTCCCTTACCCATTTCCCTAGACTTCCCTTCTCCCTCACTTTCCCTAGGCGCTGGTATGCTGCTCACTTTTGTCACCCTTTATGCTAAGGGTCTGAACACTCCACAAAAATGTTGGCATATGTTCCAAACTATTAATGCAACTAATGCTGATTTTTGTTTTTCTCCAGGAGACCCATTTCAAGAAGGATGGTCATCCCTCTCGTCCAGATGCTACCCATCGGTCTACTACTCCTGTCACTCGACCAAGCGGCATGGCGTTACAATATTGGTGAATGGCTCCACTTCCTTCCTGCCCACTGATTCCAAGTCGGACCCGGATGGGAGGTACCTCCTCCTTAAAGGTACCCTGGGCCCTCTAATACTCACCCTGGTGAATGTCTATGCCCCAAACCTTCGCCATGTGGACTTTTTCTGCACGCTTTGTGACAATCTCTCCCAGTTTCACTCGGGCGGTGTCCTGGTGGGGGGTGACTTCAATACTGTTCTTTCCCAACACATTGATAAATGTGGTTCCTGCCCCTGTTCTGCACCTACCCGGGCTCTAGTTCCCTGAATCGGCATGTAAGGGAGGCTGGCCTGTTCGATACGTGGCAATTCAACCCCAGGTTCGGGATTATACCTTTTACTTCTGCCCNCATGATACTTACTCTAGAATTGACCTCTTTCTTAGTAGCCTCACCCTCATACAAACCCTGTTCCACGCTGATATTCGCCCCGTGGTATGGTCAGACCACTCCATGGTGGTAGCCAGTTTTGACATTTTATACAGCAAGGGTGGTAGGCCCCACTGGAGACTGAATGAGTCTCTCCTTAAGCTACCCCATTTTCAATCTCAGGTGGCCCACACCCTGAAGGAGTATTTTGCTCTTAATAGCTCAGGAGACTGCCCACCATCCACGGTCTGGCACAAGGCGGTAGTTAGGGGACATATTATTAAGTTTACCACTAGACATAAGAAGCTGTGGACCTTTCTCGGGTCCCTGAACACGCAAATTTATGATTTAGACAGAGAACATCAACTCAACGCCAACAGATCTGAATTGGCTCATATTTTGGCGGAACAGACGGACAAGTCGCTCCGATGAATGAACCAGAAATTTTATGATAAGGGCAATAAGGCAGACGGCCTTTTGGCCAATAGGTTGAGGGCTAAGAGAGCAGTGCAGGTGATCGGCTCGGTCAGGGACAGATAGGGGACCTTGGTCTATGATCCGGTCCGTATTACCGATAATTTTAAGTCCTTTTATGAAAAACTTTACATTTTAGTGTCTCCCTCTGACCCCCACTCTCATAGCCCCAAGCCAGGTAAAGACCCCACGTTGTGTGCTTATTATCATCCTATTTCGCTGCTAAACACAGACTTAAAATTGTTTGCTAAATTACTGGCGCTGCGTTTAAACATAATGTCGTACTTGCGACATTAATTGACCCTGACCAAGTGGGATTTGTCCCAACCCGACAGGCCTCTGACAACACCAGACGGTCCGTTGACCTCATTTACCTCATCAACGCCACACAGACCCCATCTGTAATACTGGCCATGGATGCCGAAAAGACCTTTGACCGCATATCTTGGTCTTTCATGTTCGCCACCCTGCGTACATTCGGCTTTACGGGTAACTTTATGAATGCAATCCGGGCCCTCCTGTATTTTAACCCCTCGTCGGTGGTCCAGACAAACGGCCTTCAATCTCCCTCTTTTACCCTGGGCAACGGTAAACGACAGGGCTGCCCATTGTCACCTTTAATTTTTGCACTATGCATAGAACTTCTGGCAGCCAAAATAAGGCAATCTCCCAATATCTCTGGAATCACCATAGGTCCCCATCAATATAAACTGTCGCTTTTCGCGGACAATATTTTACTAACTTTGTCTAATCCTTTACTGTCCCTCCTTAATTTACTGTCAACCTTGTGGTGGGGGGTGGGTTAGGTCTCCCGATCTTTGCCCACTGTTACCATGCTGTCCGCCTCAGTCAAGTTGCTGACTGGCGCCTCCCACCTGGCACTAAGATATGGGTCGATATAGAGTCCGCTTTCCTAGACTTGAGCACTCTAAGTTGCTTACCTCAGGCCAGCTTCCATTTCCGCCATCCCCACACCCTCCATTTTTCGTTTGCTCTGTGGGATCGTCTAAATACTGTACTAAGTTTGACCTCGACCCCTACCCCTCGCCTCTCTCATCGCTTTGGGAATCACCCTGGCTTCCCTCCGAGCTGCCCCATGTCATTTAGTGCCACGTTGTCCCAGATTAATGTCAACAGTTTTGGCTCACCCGTTTCGGCCACGTTGTGGGTCCCTCAGCCCCCAGGTCATTTCCAGATTTATGTACCCAGCATGATCTTCCAGACACCCTTCTTTTTTCCTATCTTTAAATGACGGGGTTTGTGCAATCCCAAACCCGGTCCAAGACCATCCGGGCACACACTGTTTTTGAGTCCCTCTGCCAAGGCTCATTGGGTAGCAGGGGCACCATCTCTTCCATTTACCACTCTGTGCTGTCCCCTGGTTCAGAGCTTTGATTTTCATGTGAAGCAGCATGGGAGATTTTCATGTGAAGCAGCATGGGAGAGTGACATTATTCCTCTCATTAAGGACTTTATACCCGGTGTGTTCCTCCCTTTCTTTCTACCCCCCCTCCCCCTCCCTCCCTAACATTATGTTGACTAGTTGTTTATTAATGGCTTTTTAGACTGTCACGTGTAATAGCTATGTAGCTTTGTTGTACTACTGATTACGTTGTACTGTGCATTTTGTTGTGGCAATCCCTCTGTTTTATATTGTATTCTTGTTTATTTGCCAATGTATCCTTAATACAAAAATTGTTAATAAAAATATATAGATAAAAAAAAAAGATAATCAATGACACAAGTGAGAAGTTAGTTTTAAATAAACAGCAATTAGTGTAAGGGTTATGTTGATAAATAATTGCGATCTAAGAATAAGTTACCCTCACAGCAGCACTTTAACCGTATGCTGAAATGTATATGTGTAGGACATATATATATATATATATATATATATATATATATATATATATATATATTCTATTAACCGTTATGCTTTAGAGCACATGGAAAGCATTAGTCTCCCATAATGGCAATAGTGAAAAATGGATCTACCATCTACCACTCATCCACCT
>JABWIB010004908.1:19912-30654 GCA_016617825.1 Platyplectrum ornatum
ATTATATATATATATATATATATATATATATATATATACATATATATATACACACACACACACACACACACAAACATGGGGGCCCCAAACTGCAGTAAAATACATACAAAACTATAAGAAACACAACAATCTGGCTCCATTTAAGGGATCCTGGACCTCTGACTGCTGGAGAGCCTGGGTAATCCGGCAATGGGGCCAGTGGGCCCCCTAGGGCTGCAGGCCCCATAGCTACCACTATGGCTGCTGTAGTGGTAGTTACGCCCATGTGTCTTCCCCCTTGAAACCATACACGCCTGCATGCTTTTGACGGCCGATGGAGCTGTGTCATTAGGAGGTATGAGATTAGATTGTTAGCAATTAACGTTAGTGTTAGGATTAGTGTAATGCCAAACATAGTAAGTGCCAGCATTATAATATTCTATTTGACCAGTGTCCTGGCGGATAGAACAATGCCATCAGTCAACCATTTAGTGCCAAGGGTTCACTGTCCACATCCCTTATTAGATCTTTATACCGATGCATTGCTGTCTCCTCTCACATACATAGAGGCTACCGTACTCTGGTACACACATCCAGTTCAAACACAGACTCTCTTCCATACATTATACTATGAACCAACTGTAAGCAGACACAAAAGGTTTATATATAAACCAGACACATGCTGTAAAGATTACCCTAATTAATTCTGTACCAGCAGCACAGATGGCAGGTGGAAATGCGCGGCATCGGAGAGAGTTAATATCTAAACGTCTAATCAGCATCCGGCCTTGTAACCCATCGCAAACCGCAAGGCTTTTTCCTGGCAATTCGTACCGAGAACCCCCCCTCCGGGCACACTTTCAAAATTATGTTGATCAGATAAACGTAGAGATACTCATTAGCTTAATTGACGTGATTTGAAATGCAAATTCGTGTAACGATGTAAAAATATTTGGAGACATCTATTTCAGTTGTACGGATGAGGTTGGGATCTGGGGAATAGCCCCATTAACAGATAATAAGATGTTAACTAGTTGGTTAATTTTTACTGTGTAGTTATTACCTTTTTGTTGGAGAGCTACAAAAGTGACCTAACCTGTAGCTGTCTTCATTTCTGTTTTTGGTGATGCACAAAGGTCAAATATCTGACCTTGCTGAAAATATATTTACGTTCTATGCCCACAGTAAATTTTTATTGAATTAAATGAACATACATTAGACTAATCCAGTGGTCTCGAAACTGGGGTGCCATGCTCAAGATTGAAGATTAAAATTAAATGGAATAAGTACAACTCTCTTCTACACTAAACAAATGCTCTGATTGCCGGTTACAGGACTTCTCCCGTGCTGCACCCACTCTCTGGAATAGCCTTCCTCGCCTGTTAAGATAAATGGAGAACAGAAGGAATACAGGGGCACAATTTAAGTGATTAGAGATAGTAGTAGTGTGCACAGCAAGCACAAATATCCCATTAAATAAGTTAAATTAAGTTCTTTGATAACCAAGCACATTCTTCTACATATTGTTGTTTTACTTTGTTTGATGTTATTCCTGGTAATGAGAGCTGTAAATTGTTCTTTGAAAGAAATGTAATTAAAACAAATCTAAAAATATAATTTTTTCTTTGGTTTGTGGGTATTATGTGTGCAAACAACTTAATAAGTCCTTAATAAGTCCTTTACTACATGTTTCTTAAGTTATTTTGGGAATAAGACTTGGAACTCTTTGGTAGTTTTTTTTTGTCTTGGGGGTGTCAACGGAGAAACCAGGGGAAGGAAGGTTAGTAATAGTATGCTGGGAGGGGATAGAATGGGATGGTAGGAGCTATGCTACGGGGACGGGAACAAATCAGTGAAGGGGAAGTTACAGTTAAGCTTGGGGGGTGGAGATAGAAGGGAAAGGTTGGGGTTAGGCTATAGGGAGGTGATGGAGCATAGAAGGTTATGGTTAGGCTGCAGGGAGGGGATGGAGCAGAGAAAAGGAGGGTTAGGATTAGGTTGCAGGAGTAGATGAAGCATAGAAGGGAGGGTTAGATTGCAGGGGAGGGGAGGGTTGGGGTAAGGATTAGGATAAGTGTTCACCTGGTGACTCCGCAGTTGACCCCTGCGGTTCTTTGATCAGGGCATGTTTTTTTTGGAAATCCAAGTTGATTTTCGTTTGGTTGCAGAGAATAGACCCATCACAACGGGGTTGTATGAAGCAGCAACCAGCGACATACTTCTGCAATAGCTTCTCCTATGTAAGATCAATATATGTTATTGTTGTGTTTAGTTAAAAGTTAAACTAACCCTCTCCTACTCCCTGCAGAAAACATTGCCTTTCACCTCTGTGCCCTCTACTTCCCAGGCCTGGATGCCACTATATGATATGCCTGGTCAAGGCAAAGCCACAGCAGCATATTTTATTCATCAGAGACGGAGAGATATGATTTCTGATGATAAATCATCTGCACGTGAGAGGTAGGAAACGGCTCCAAAGGAACATTGATTTCTTCAGCTCCTGACTGGGGTCATGCTCCTCCGAGCTATAAGAGGGGACAATCTAAGCCTCTATTATGTATGTATGAATAGGTAATTGTACACATTATACAATGGCACCAGGTGAAGCCTTGTGTGGGTGGTTTCAATAATAGAAGAACACAACAGTAAATATACAGACCCATATATATATATATATATATATATATATATATATATATATATATATATATGTGTAAATACGGTGGTTATACATTTTATACTTTTATCGTGTAAAGGCATATGGGGAGAATTAAAGGGGTATATTAAGGGGTATATTTACTAAGCGGTGAGATTGCAGTGAGATGGGAAAATGGGGATGTTGCCCATAGTGACCAATCAGATTCAAGCTCTCAGTTTCATTTTACACACTGGAGAATTTGAACTCGAATCTGATTGGTTGCTATGGGCAACATCCCCACTTTCCAATCTCACTGCAATCTCCCTGCTTAGTAAATTTAGGCCTAAGAGTCTGTTCAGTTTGTCAGGGGTTAAAGGCAAGATTGACAGCTTTTAGGTTCTGTGTCCCGGAAGAAACCAAGAGTTGGGAGTACGGGGTGGAGACGGGGGACGTGATTTAAGCAAATCGCACCCAAAGCCCCGTCCCTTGAATGAAAAACCCATGCAATTGTTGTGAATGGGCGGACATGACATCATCAAGCCCCGCCCATTTATAGATTAGGTCTGGAGATTGGTGATTTACATGAAATCATTGCCTCAATCTCAATCCTGGGAGATTTGCCGACTCCTGGTATGCCATGAGAATTGGCCAAATCTGGGAGTCTCCCATACATTCCAGGAGAATCGGCAACCCTAAATAAAATAACACATTGTTTTTTTAGGAATATATGCAAAACACATGAATGATATTCTAATGCTCCACTAGTGTTTAATGTCCACCAGGAATCCAGAGCCTCTATCTTCATAGTTGTGGGGCTGGATGGGACACTTCTAAAAATCTATTAAATATATGACACAAAACCTGTTTCATGGTCTTGCATTTCAGTAACAATAACTGGGACATTCTGAAAAATTGTGGGACGGTCTCTGCTTAACTAAAATATGTAAGGTAAGTGGGGAGGAAGATTTAAATTTTAAAGTATGACCGTGGTAAGGGGAGTGATTAAGGCCACCTTGAGGATCGGTGGTCAGTCCGGCTACTGATTCTCATAGAGACTTAAGGCAGGACTATAACAGGGTAAATGGGGGTGAGTCCTGGCCATGTATTTACTAGTTACCAGCAATGAATAAATGAATGAATGAATGAAAAATGTCCTATTCAACAAAGGCAACTTCCATAAGAAATGGAATTTTAATTGAGAACAGCAATTTATACTGGCTGGAAGGGGTCATGTTGAGGGTCAGCTACTTCCAAAGTCCCAATATGTAACCATGGTTTCCAATTTATTTACAAGACTTCACTAATATTATTACTAATCCTCCCATCTCATTTTCCTTGAAATGAATATTATTTCTCCACATTAGTATTAATTACAAGTACATTCTAAGATGATCATATTAAAGTCAATTAAATGGCTAAGGCGGAAACTCAGACAATTCAGTTTAATGAATACCCCGAGGTAAACAAAACATCTTCAAATAAAAATAAACAATAATTAATTAATATTAACACCTCCAAAGCTAATTAACAACTATTAATATAATTGGCAGGAAATGATCCTGTTTACTTGATTTGTTTATTATAAGTCATTGACTTATTGTTTAGATAATAGATATGATATTTCATGTCATTGGAAATGACTACATCTGAACAGTGGAGCGGATTGGGGACCTGATCCAGAGTTTTGTGTGGCCGCAGCAATGGGCCGCACACTCCGGACGATCCAGAGGTTGGGAGTTTCAGCTTAGACATGCACCTCTGGGTAGTACGCATGGTAAAAGGTGCATCCGTTATTCCATGCTTCAGTCAGAGCCGTAAACTCAGAGGCTGCGGATTCTATGGCTGCAGTGTCTGCACTCTTGGCTCCATTGATTGTTTTCTGTTCGTTATAAAGCCACGGTTATGCATGGCTATTAATAGGAAAACATTTTGAGAATGAGGTTTTGGGTTTTCCAGCATTAAAAAAAACAATTTACATTATTTTTTGTACCAATAGCCTTGCATGGTGGCAGCATGCCGCTACTATGATACATTTTTATCCAATAGTTTTTATTATAAATACACAAAACCGTTAAAAGCAGGTCATTTTGACATGTGCATGCATACGACGAATGCGGAGGGCGCAACCCCTGCTAAAGCGCA
Organism: Platyplectrum ornatum; assembly: GCA_016617825.1. Lineage (NCBI taxonomy): Eukaryota > Metazoa > Chordata > Amphibia > Anura > Limnodynastidae > Platyplectrum > Platyplectrum ornatum. The sequence continues at coordinate 24,672 of JABWIB010004908.1, forward strand.
TATTTAGATGAAACTCCCCTTCTCTCATTTTAATATGGGCTGCAGAACACGCATGTGCAAGCAGATGGGGAACTGTACGTGCAGAGGCTGCAACATCTACTGCTACATCTGAGCTTAACTACCATCTAAATTTTGATTTTACAGCATTAAAAAAACCCATTTCAACTATTATTTTTTTTAATTTTTAGCAATTTTTTTTAGCGGTATATCACTAGGCATTTTAAATAATGTTTAACAAAAAAATGTAACTTAACATAAAAAACACACACTTCTTCTAGAACCTGTTCATATTTCTTTATTACCAGGTTTTGATACAGCGCTTTACAATTCGTACAACTGAACTTACAACCTTAGCACTGTGAGACATCAGTGCTATCTGCTGAGCCACCTTTGCAGCCCAAATGCATATGACTTGCACCATCCCTGAAATGGGGAAAGTGTATGGCGGAAGCGCAGGCAGCATGTATCCCACAGCGAACTATTTAAATACTGTGTTCAGTTCTGGCCATATCTCCAAAAGGACATAAATACATTAGAGACTGTGCAAAGAAGAGACTCTAATATACTGCCTGTGTCACACACCATACAGAGACACACCAGAGGAACTACACATGTATAGCTTGGAGCAGAGAAGAGACACTAATATACTACCTGTGTCACACACCATACAGAGACACACCAGAGGAACTACACATGTATAGCTTGGAGCAGAGAAGAGACACTAATATACTGCCTGTGTCACACACCATACAAAGACACACCAGAGGAGCTACACATGTATAGCTTGGAGCAGAGAAGAGACACTAATATACTGCCTGTGTCACACACCATACAGAGACACACCAGAGGAGCTACACATGTATAGCTTGGAGCAGAGAAGAGACAGTAACATGCTGCCTGTGTCACACACACCATACAAAGACACACCAGAGGAATTATACATGTATAGCTTGGAGCAGAGAAGAGACAAGGGGGGGCATGTTAGCACTTTCACATATATCAAGGGATGTAGCCAGGAACAGGAGGGGGATTTCTTAGAGGAACACGTGTATACACAGGAGGGTGGTAGGTTGGAGGAAATGTGCGGAAGAATTATTTTATTGAAGAGGTTGTTGATAAGTGGGAGAAGCTAACACAATAAATACATGTGACACAACCTGGGATAAATATAAGTTTATTCTAAATCTCAAACAAGTTTAGTAAAGTTTTAAATACACAACTGGGCAGACTGGATGGGCCACATGGCTCTCATCTGCCGCCACTTTCTATGTTTCTAGAAGTTTTACACATCATACATAGACACGTGAGCCATGAAGACATTGCAGATTCACTATTCTATGTCACACTTTACCAGAGACTGTTACACCTCTTCCAGGAGACATTAGAAGAGAGCAGAGAAATGATATGGTCCCAGCCTTACACGCACTTTCCTCTGATCTTATTAAAGACCCCTCGGGCAATGATATTATTCAGCGCTGGAGATGTTAGGATATGGAGGGCCGGGGGATCCGTCGTGTGACTGATAGAACCGTACCACGCAAATGGCTATTAGGCAAGAAAAGAGCTGTGTAGACAGAACTGTATCATTTCCGCACAGCAGTGTGTATGGTGCTGACAGCCGCCCCCCCCTGATGAAAATCAATAAGTCATACTGCCACTTTGGATATATGAGTTTGCCATTTACCTTGATATTATTTTCATCTTATCATTTCATGGCACATTTTTGCAATCAGATACATCGAAACAGTAAAAAAAAGAGGATTCAGACCCTTGTAGGGTCGAGGGAATATAAATGGCAGAATAAGGCCGGACCTCCCTCTCCAAGCTGGCCGGCTGCTGTGGGTAGCCAATAATGGGGGGGAGAGTGGGGTTAAGGGTAGAGTCTATATAGAGGGAGAGTGCAGGGTGGTTTATGGCAAGTTTTTCCCTCCCTCCCTTCCCTGTTAGGATGTTATATTTATGTTTCTTGCTTATCAGACAGGGACACAGTTCAGCGGCAGTAGGGGTGGCCAGACATTCAATTCTGGTGCAAGGGTTAAAAGAGTGGTATGGTGATTCCTTCCCAGGACTGCACCAGGTTTGCAATGGGGTGGCAAGGTTTATAAGGTGTTTTAGTTTGCCCTCTTGTATATTTTGGGCCCCTTCGTAGTTGACGGCTGCAATAGTTAAGACCTCTGATGCTCCTTTACTATTACGGCCAACTTCCTAAATGTCCTAGACATCAATACTATGCTTCATCCCCACCCTTAGTACTACTGACTTAGTACTAACCTAGATTTACCAAACTGTGGGGATGTTACCCATAGCCAGGGCCGGCATCAAGGGGAAAGGAGACAGCCAGGCCTACTGTCCCGGTCCCCCTGTACTGGTCCCGGGCCCGGCCGTCGGCGCCCTGTACTGGTACGCAGGCCCCTGTTGGCAGCCTTCCTGAACTCACTTAAGACGCCATTATTGGCATCTGAGTTTAAATAGGCCAGACGGCCTCCCGTGCTCCCTTTTTGACGTTGTGACGTCCTGGCGTCACATTGGGGGCCAGGGACTTTGTGAGTCCTGGACCCGGGTGATGGTGATGGCGGCCCTGCCCATAGCAACCAATCAGATCCAAGTTGTCATTCTCAAGTATGTAAAATGAGACTGAGCGCTAGAACCTGATTGGTTGTCATAGGCAACATCTCCACTTTGTTATTCTTGCAGTTTAGTAAATATAGGCCCAGGAGTGATGTCCACTTCTGTCTGGGAAATGGCACGGAGAAAGGGGAAGATGGGGATATATATCGGCATAGCTACTCATTTATTATGAATACTTGCAAAAAAACATACAAAATCGAAACATCTGACATTTAACATCTTCTGTCAGTTTTTCTAAAATGCTAATTTCACACCGGAGAACGCATCCCCTTCCCCTCCCACCAAGACAAGTGCACTTGTCCACTTGTCATGTCTGGTTCCGATCCGTGATTTTCATGTTTACTCTTATGCATAAACAAGAAAGGGCAGGTGGGGTGCTTTAGACTTTAATTAAGTTATACAAATATAATTGGAAAACCTATTAGAGCGCGACCATTCCCTGAGTACACAGCTTATGAACGGAAGGTCAGGGAGTCAGAGATCATCAGCTTCAATGAGAAAAATCCCATTTATTATAGATATAAACAGGTCAAGACGTCAAGCTGAACAAAATATGTAAGACAGATCAAAGTCAATGTATTAATCCTGAGGGGATGTGGAGGTGATTGGAGAGAAAGCTGTGTAATTGTAAACCTCTACCTGAACATTCGTCTGTTTATCAGCTCCTGGACCAACCCTGTTACAATGTGAATTACGTTCGTTATTCGCACACTGGAAAAATATTGGGCGATTTTGCTTATTGCGCGGAAATACTTATCAAGGAGAGGTGTGGTACACAAAGAAAACAGATGGTGGTGTCTGTTTCCTGTGGGTGGAGGGCCTGCAGAGTAAAGGAACTCCGAAACAGGAGCTAAGCTGTAAGCAGCTGGCCAGCTGACCACTGACAGCTTAACATTATCTTCTGCTGGGTGGTGAGAGTTATACCTGGGTAATACCATGATGAGTGTCAGGGGGTGAGAGTTATACCTGGGTAATACTATTTTTTGTATGCAGGGAGAATACTTTGCTTTTTCTTATTGCATACAGATACTGACCAGTGTTACTGGTACACTGTTATTATCACATCTGACCAGGGCCGCCGCCAGGATCACCTGGGCCTGGGACTCACAAAGTCTCAGGAAGCCGGCCCCCCACATAATGCTAGAATGTCGTGTTGTCTCGACGTCGCCGCAGAAGGCCGCCGGGCCTTTAGGAGGCATTAGCCCGGCACTCTGTACTGGTTTGGCGCCCGCTGCCGGCAGCCTGCCTGAATCTCACACTGATGTATCTCATGAGTACCCGGAAAACGTATTTCTCTCTTCTTTAATTGTTTTGAAGTGTTTTCTCTGGCGTGTGTATAATTACACGGAATAAACGTGCTCAATAAAGGATGAAAACTGCAGCATACGCGAAATTCTGCATGTTAATGCTTTGTCTTGAACTAACTCCATTAAGAACAATATATGTTAAGTGTAATGTGGTCCTTGAGTGTTAACCAGCGCATGCACAACCACAGTACAGAACTCCGATGTGATTAAACCCTTAATGGTTTACCCTGGATCTCCTGGGAGGTTTTGCTGCTATACTGCTTGCATGTTCTGCATAGTCACAGCCAACTATTTGTACTGTACCAATCCACTTTATAAAACTTCCCAGAGTCAGTCAGGGTGTTATTAGTTCTTATCATGCACAAGGTATCTGCCCACTTTTACCCAAAATACCTAGATATTGTATGCTATGAGAAATATCAAGTGCAGACCAACTAGGCTTAGATGTAATTAACCAGATTTAATTAAGGTGAACAGGATAAAAAATATATTTTTTTTAAATTAATGGACACGTGAAGTAGCGGCTTGCCATCCAATGGAAACACAGTATAAAATAAAAACAAATAAAACCCCCAATTATTTATTAAAAATAAAATAAACTTTATTTTTTTTTGCCCTATCATACAAGTAATACAATTGCTCTAGTGTGTGGTCCAGATAAATTTCAGAAATTTCCAATTAGCGTCCCAGGAAAGCTGTAATTGATTATCGATCTATACGACTTTATAATTATCTACAAGTACAGCAATAATACAGTAATAGAAGACGAGAGGAGGAAACTGCGGCCAGGAGGTAGAGGCGCCACTCAGCTGGTCGGAGTTTCTTTGCTGCACTGACTTGCTGTCATCATTGATAGGAGGCCTGTGCAGCCACTCAGTGCAGATATAAGAGATCATTATAGCCAATCGGATGCAAGAGCCTCCTGTCAATCTCAGTAGCCCCTCCCTCTTCAACATGTATTATCGCTGTAGTGTGCGGGTCCATACCTTTTCCCAGGAAAATTCGTCCTGATGATTGGTCACCACCAGATTTGCGTTCGAGTTCTTTTACCTTTTTGTCTGTCTATAATATTTTATATATATTGTACAATATCAACCTTTATGCTATAATATTTATTCTTGATTGCTCTGACGGTTATGTATAAAATATCTGACAGTCTATATATCCTGGATTGTAGCCGCAACACACACTCATGATATTTACGTTTATGCTGATAATGAGAGTAAGCTATTACCTTATTATATTTACCTTATTATCCAATTTATGGTACCAATTATGCATCCGTTTCCACAATTACCCAATCAAGGGAATAAATAAAGCAGTAATTCCACTCTTTAAACCCTATGACATTTACACTAATGGTTCAGAAAAGCTAAGTTATCCTAAACATATTGCAGTACTGTTAACAACCTAGACCTGGATACAATGCAAGTAGGTCAGCGCATTTCCCGTCCCTGATCATATGTAGAGGAAATGAATGGTGGACGGAATCACATCAGATTGGATTACAGAAACGTTTCTATACTTTTCATACATGAGAAAGTGCAAATGAAACAGAAAACATGTCCAACCAAACATTGGTGAAATGCCACTTATCACAGAGGCGAGTATTCTCTCTCTCTGTATCCACCTAGACTTTGCATAACCTGGTACTTTTATTACTGGACATGACAATTTTAAGGTATTCCTGGCTGGAAGTCAGACTATGGAACTGGTTACAACTGAAAACATGGATGCCTGAAAATATGGTTCAGCTCTAGCTGTGATTGATCTAAACCAGTGGTCGAAGTGGAAATTTAGAAGTGGGGGTATGGACATACAGAAGTGGGGGTATGGAAACACAGAATATAATGGAGGTCAATATATAAATTTTTCCATTACATCAGTGGGAGAAGTGCCGGTATGGCATACCCCCGTATACACCCCCACTTCGAGCCCTGATCTAAACACACCCCTTCAGGCTGAGCACAAGACACGCCTCCTATGGCTGAGCACAAGACACGCCTTCTCTGGCTGAGCACAAGACACGCCTTCTCTGGCTGAGCACA
>JABWIB010004909.1:0-16967 GCA_016617825.1 Platyplectrum ornatum
GGGTCTCCCTGGAGCCCGGAGAACAAACCCCCTAGCCACCGGAGGAGGCCCACACCGAGGGAGCCTGGGGAGAGAACCGCAGAAAGCTCCNGGCACCTGCCGATCCTCCCCCCCCTCGGCTGCACTGTAACGCTGGATGGGAGAGAACTGACGCTGCAGACGCTGCACCAGTTCTCTCTCCCTGCTGCCGGCAAAATAAAAAAGGTAAAAATAAAATAAAAAACCTAATAAAAAATCCTGGCTGGAAGCAGCTTCCAGCCTAGCGCCCAACTCCAACGGACACTAGAGCAGAACTGAGGCAGTGGGGGGGGTTGGTGGGGGAGGAGCTTCTCCCAGAAGGTTTTTCAATTAACCCTCTAGTGCCCAGCTCCACAGCCACAGCACCAACCCAGGATCGCAGTGTCCCCCAGATGACCTGCAAGAGAAAAATAGATTTATTTCACGTTTTCTGGTAGCAGCAAGTAAGATAAGACCGGCTATCAAGATTCCCATCGCCCCCTGGGATCTTAATTTGGTTTTGAATGTTTTAACAGAGGAACCATTTGAACCCTTGCAAGAAATACCAATTAATTTACTTACCTGGAAGGTGGTGTTTTTAGTTGCCATTACGTCTGCAAGGAGAGTGTCAGAAATGCAAGCACTCTGGGCAGAAGAGCCCTTTCTTAATTTCTTTGAAAACAAAGTGGTTATTAAAACAAATCCTAATTTCCTACCNAAGGTAGTTTCTAATTTTCATTTGAATCAAGAGATCACGCTGCCTTCATTTTGCCCTAATCCGTGTAACCTGAAGGAGGAAAGGTTACATAAGTTAGATGTAGTTAGGGCCCTTAAAGCCTACAATTTCTAGGTGGATCAAAAGTTGCATCTGCAAAGCATACAAGCAGAGAAACATCAATCCGCCGGAGGGACTGAAGGCACATTCAACAAGATCTGTAGCTTCCTCCTGGGCAGAGAGAGAGGCAGCAACAATCGAAGACCTTTGTAAGGCGGCAGGATGGGCCTCTCCGCATACCTTCATAAAACACTACAGAGTGGATGTAATGGCCTCTGCAGATGCNAAGCTGGGGAGAAAGATCCTAAGTGCAGTGGTATAAGGAGATTGTGAGTATACACTGTGCCCACCCTAAAGTGTACTGCTGGGGTATTACCCAGGGTGTATGCTGCCGAGAGAGGAGGAGGAAACGGAATATTATGTACCTGTTAATATGGTTTCCTTTACTCCTCTAAGGCAGCATACACGTAATTCCACCCCTTGTGTAACTAATGTATGTTGAAGTTGTGTTTTTCAGCTTGATAACGGAAGACACAGCACACCGGAAGGAGTACAGTTATATAGGGCCGTGTCTTCTTCTTTCCTGTCTCTGCTCCAATCGGGGAGAAGTACCCAGGGTGTATGCTGCCTTAGAGGAGTAAAGGAAACCATATTAACAGGTACAGAATATTCCGTTTCCTCTTCCACAGAGTATATTACACCCCGCAGCGAATGCACAAACTAGACTTGCGCCCTGACGCCATTTGTCCTGAACGTTTACACCCGGGCACGGACTTCTTCCACCTCCTTTGGACCTGCCCCCCCTATACACTCCTTTTGGTCTGATGTGTGGGACTGTATTAGAAGCATCCTCGACTTGCTCCCTGACCTACACCCTGCTACCATTCTCTTCTGCCATTCACTAGTGGACATATTAGACACACCTGCNCGGAAGTATGTGTTTCATTTAGTAACCCTAGCCAAAGTCCTCATTGCCCGCGCACAGATGGCTTATCTCCAACCTACTGCCGCACAATGGATAAACCTGGTCAATTACTCCATTCGCCACGAACGTTTCCTGTACACTCAGAGGAACACCCTGGTAAAATTCCACAGAATTTGGGGCCGATGGTTATCATCTCCCCTTTATGCGTCCACCTCATCTGAACTATCATAATCTCACCCTGATGTAACACTTCCATCGAATGCCCACCTGTACTTGCTTAGCTGTTGTTATCCCCTCTCCCCTCCCTGACAGCAGTCCTCATCCTCTCATCAATGAGACTCTCCCATAGCTCACGCCTTCTAGCACACTCATGCCCTACTGTCCACTCCTTCGGCGGGTACTCTTTTTGCCTTATTCTTCATTCTGCATTTATCCTGTCCTAGTGTCAGCAGCTGGGAATACATTTTTTTTTTTTTAGGATTTGTTATTGTATATGTACTCATGTTTGTTCTTGTATACTTTGTTTGTAATGGAGCCTTGCCATCTGTGATGGTCTCTGCTCCTATGGTTATAGTTTGTGCTTGTTTGTTTTATGTAATCACTGAAAAATTTTCAATAAAAATTACTGAAATAAAANAAAAAATTGTGACAACTAGGACAGATGTGTATCCAATTTTGATGTACGAAATTCAATTCTCCAGGGAAGCAGAGCCTTGGACGTAGTCTTTAATTTAACTTAACTAGCCTAGTATTATGGATACAACATGCGAATGTGAAGCCAGAACTGGCTTAAATGCTAAATCAGTATTATGGAAGAATTTGAATCTAAAATATGAATTTCTGTACCTCAAACTTTACCTCATGTGCTGCACAGTAAAGTTAATACAAACAACACTACAACAGATTTTGGAATAGTCAGGAAAAAGTGCTGACAACGCATTTTAATGTACAGTTTAAGTGCTGTAATTATGCATTAACTTTCATTTTTGTAAAATGTATGAAAGGACTAACCTGGTAAAACAGACATATTTGTGGTTTATTAACATGAATTAAATGCCCAACCAGTGCTGCAATGTGACAGTATATTACAAAAAAAAATGTAAAATAAAATTGTTATATACTGTACTACTTCAACAAGGATCATACGATAAAAAACTATGTACAATGTTTTATCAAATGAAGTGGAAGCTTTAAGCAATAAACAAGCAATTACAGTATTTACAAAACTTCTAAAGAAGTTGTTAAACATAACTATACATTAAATTACATTGTGTAAATAAGCAAGAAGGAGCAATGTAACATTAAAACTGGCTTTGTTATCTATATGTGCACAAGGCACAGAAATAAAATAAAAGGTGTTAGTGCTCTTACCAACTGTATATTTAACTCACATGTATAAAACATATTGAACTTGGACAAATGACATACATTTTTTGATTTTCTGCAGTTTATGCTACACTGCAATATAACAGAACTGGAATGTTTTTTTTAAAACTAAAAGACTCCACACTGGCTTATGAGCACAGTAGGTGAAAAAGCGCACTGGTAATTGAATTTTTACAAACTTTCATATACAGGCTTTAAAAAGTACCTTTAAGAAAGGTACATAAAAATATACAGTTTATACACATTTCAAAATGTTTTATGCACAGCAAAACCAAATCTAATGCCAGCCTGACCCATGGTAGTTGTTTTGAAAAGTCGGTGGCACCTGTGGTCTGTGAATATTTATCTGGCCAGGCACTGCTGAAGCCTGTTGAGGTCCTTGCACCCCATGGGGGAGGCTTACAGACCCAGGGTGGGGGCAAAACCCTGCAGGGGATGCAATACTGTTTGGTCCTTGCGGCTGAATATGAGGCCCCTGATTAGGAAGCGTGTGGTGTGGCCCTGGTGCAGAGGCCTGGTGTTGTGAAACGGGTTGAGTTGTATATGATTGTACAACCGGATGAGCCCCTGAAGGAAAAATTGTGGTTCCTTGGTGAGTCTGTAAGTGCATTCCTTGTGCTGATGCCGAGTGATGTCCAGAACCACTCAAAACATTAGTAGACTGAGGTGGAGGCGGTGGCGGTGGAGGAGGGGGTGGAGGAGCTGTATTTAAAACATGCTGGTGTTGCACCTGCAGGCCCTGATGTCCTGCTGTAACATGTTGCATGTGTGAGTGATGCGGACTTGGACCTGGTGGTGGTGGAGGAGGTGGTGGTAAATGGTGTCCTGTTTGTGAATGAATAAGTGTACCACTAGCAACTGGAACGGCATGAACTGGACCTGCCACAAGGGACTGATGACATCCTGGTGGTGGTGGTGGTGGCGGGGGTGGCACACCTGCAGGTGTACTTTGGAGATGAACAGCAGTGTTCTGGGAAGGCAAATAATGTGCCGAATTAACATGATGTCCTGGAATTGCTGGTTGCACGGTGGTTGTTGTATGACCTTGATTTGGACAAGGTGTAAACACAGTTTGCTGTTGGATACTTCCTTTGATTTGATTATAATTCTGAAAGGATGCAGATGGTTGCTGGTTTTGATAAAAATTAGCTGTTGGAGGTGGAGGAGGGGGAGGGGGCGCGGAACTGTTTACATTCTGTTGATTAAATGAGCTATAAACTGTTGAACATTGTCCTGTCTGTGCCTGTGAAAACAGCTGACCACTTGCTGGTTGTGGATTAGAAGTTTGATGGTTTTGAGACACAGGATAAAAGTTCACATGGTTTTCTCTTTGAGGAGTCCCCACCTGATGAGATGGAGGATGATGAGGTCTAAATGGAGAACCTAGCTGTTGAGAGTGAGGTTTCGGTGAAAGGTAACCATGCTGAATGGGTGTGTGCGGAGTAGATGATTTTGGAGGTTGCTCCAAATGAGGCGATGAAGGACAATGCAATTTGGAAGGTGTAGAAGGCAGCTTTTGTGAATGAGGTTGAGCAATATGGGTCTTTGAAAGTGTTGTCTGTTTCTGTTGCAGCTCAGATTTAAAGGGGCTTGATGTTTCGGTCACAGATGTATTTAAAGTTGTTTCTTGGGGAGGATCTGTTGAGGAAGTTTTAGATCCAGAGGAACAGGCCTGTAGAGAAAAATTAAAGGTTTACAGAACAATAGGACTTGTTTTGGACAATAAAATAATAAAAAAAAAGTTTTAAATTCTTTTACATATCTATGTTCTAAAAAAGTGTCATTTTTTTTGTCTTCCTCCAACAATCAATAAGACATGATGGGGTGGTAACAGACAGACTAGGTGAGAAAGAGGGTCCTGTCTGCAAACTTACACTCCATAGGAAACATGAAATAATAATAAAAAAAAAACAAATATCCATGTGCATACAATATACACCCACCTAGCCACATATTTGCATCATTTGATCATACCTACGTAACTAGGGATTTAAAAACTTGGAGGGGTACGATTCTAAAAGGCATTGGAAGTTGATTATGGTGGATTAGCGTTGTGTTCATGACACTTTATGTAACATTAATGGCAATCTTACCATATTTTGCTTGGAAGGACTCGTACAATTCTTCAGGCATGTATCTGGAGACTGGCATTCTTTTACACACTCTCCATTTTCTGGATCTCCTTCTGGTGGGGGGAAATTAGAGTTAGACCGTGCTATATGAAAATGTGGGGGGTTCAGGTCCACATGTAAGCCTCTGATCACACAATGACTTGCATTATTGAGAATACATTATGATATTGGTTTGTGTATTTACATTATATCTATCTATTTACATGCTATTGGACAGAAATCATTCTGAATCCAGTATTACAATAAATACTTCTAAGTAACTAACGTGGGAAAAGGAAAATATATCTATAGTCAAGAATTGGCAAAAACTGAAGACCTCAGTGACTTAGGCATGACTAAGTATATTTAAAACATTTTTACTCAGTTGCAACACTCCCTGGTTTCAAACTGTGGTAGCACATGAAGCATGATTTAGCTTGTAGTTTCACAACACCTCAAATGCTACAGGTTGTGTCAGCTGAAGAAAATGAATTGAATTGAACCTGGCTTGAATTGGAGAATCTCCTTCTGCGAGATGTTAATGGACTTGTATTAAAATGTTAAGTAAGCATATAAATGTCATATTCGGCTGGTTCNACCAGTGGGGTGTGATTACTACAGGGGTTGAGGGGAGGCTGTTTGAGGTGACTGACCACCTTGGGTTTGTCCACCTATAAGCACTCATTCTGTTAGGTATATCAATTTGCATATGTTTTTCTACATGATACAGCAAAGGGTATATGAATGTTAATGAAGACCTAACTAATAAAAAGCATTATGAATTAGATATAAAAACTTACCACCATCATTATCCTTCCTGTGATCACTTAACAACAAAGCTCTGTGATAGCTTCTTTCTCGAACTTGTTCCACTGAGGTTGAAGAAGAAGTCCTGTTAAAAGAAAAAATGTTGAGAAGACAAATATTTAGAAATAACATTGGATTCCTGCCCTCCCTTTGAAAACATAAATTGAACTTGATTAAATTGCATCTTTTGTATCTAGCCTACCAAAATACAATAAGTTGAAATTGGGAAGAATTGGCATTATTAACATATAAGGAAAAGAAAAGGATGTCAAATAGAAGACAACTATGAATAGGCTGCATGCAAACACTGACAATTCAACATGGTTTTACCCACTCTTGACAAAAGCTGGTCGATTGGAACAATTTATTGCATAGTGTATGGCCAGCTTAACACAAACTTTTGAAAAAAGTCACTAAGGCCATTGGACCTGTCAGTCATGACATGTGACCTGTTGCGGGTGCACGCTTGATTATATCAGTCTCTGGTCAGGTCTGGACTTGCTTAGGTACACCCAGTAATACATGCATGTCAAATATGCAGTCGCAACAGATTTAGGCATTTTTATTTACATATATGCAACTGAGGGTGGCAATAATTGTGTCTGTACATTATGGAAGCTGGCCAAGATGTTCAAAGACACGAAACTCAACTGCAGCTCTGAATATTTTGTCTATCACTTTAAAAAGCAAAATGCAAGAAAATAAAAAGAACTTAAAATTAGGTATACCAAGTATAGATTTAGTGCAAGTCCTGGCAAATTCTTCTATGAAACAAGCTTATCGCACACTGTCTAACTATACCACTAAGTGGTTAGACAACAAAAACCCCATTTCACCCCATTTCATCAATTCCTGTTATTAAAGCTTATTGTGACAATATTAGTGCACATAATTGTTTACCATTGAACTTCTGGATCAGTTTTCTCGTTGGATGCCTCCGCAGGTGGAGAACTTTGCTCTGCCTCCTCAGAGGAAGCATTTTGTACTTCAGATGGCAGTGGTACAGGCAGATTTGCCACTAATGTATTCTGTTCCATATTCTCCACACTGTTACTACAGTGTTCTGTAGCACAGTTCCCAACAACATTCCCACTGTCAGGATGTGGGGAAAGAGTGACGAGAGTTAAACTTTCAGTCTTTGAGCCACTCTTTCTTGCTTCGCGCTGTCTTTTTCTGTATTCCAGCAAGGATACCTACACAACATGTAAACACAATTAATTATCACTACCATATGTAATAACCCCCCCCCCACCCCCAGTAACTTTATCAAAAACAAAACTACATGACAGTATTCATGTACATCTTCAAGTACCTTCTGGTCATACTATATGCTAAATCATACATAATATAAAATTTGCTAAGACAGTTTGGAGAGCAATGAAGCAATAATCAATTGAATAACTATGATATGGAAGATTGAATGAACATAAGGATCATCTGTCTGCTTTATATAGGGGATGTTAAGGCTATAAGCATTTCAAAGCCCCATCAAATTCCATTTGTAAAACATACCATTGACAGTTTTAAACTTTGAGGCATGTGGAAGTTACACCATTAAATAATAAGACTCCATATAGAGATTAGCTATAAACAAATGCACAAAAACAGGCTATTATGCCATCATTTCTGCTTTTACATAGTTTATTTTATTATGTTTTCTTTTCCTTAAATGTTTCCAACCTGTCAATGGTTTACCAATCAAATATAACAAAATACCTTTTTCTTTTGTGGAGGATTTAGTTGTGTTCCATTTCCATCCATGACGCCATCACTACAAAGTGCTCTTCCAAACCCAGTTATAAGTCCTTCTTCAGAAGGACAAAATACTGAACCATCGATAAACATGCCACGGGCATCCTCTTGAATCAGGCACTTTGGGTCATTCATTCTAAATCCACCACCAACTTCCAACTGATGTGAAGGGGTCAAATCTCTCAGATTAGAATTAACTGCAGAAAAGTTCACCCCTGTCCTTTCTGGACTTTTGATCCAAGTTGAATATACTGTACCCTGTCCACAATGAGCAGTTTCCTGCTGGCTGTTTGAATCAGTCCTTTCCAGGGACAAGGGTTCCATATTTTTTTGCAGTGCAGAATGTGCCTTCAATTCAAGTCCCAAATGAAGATCTGGCACAGACTCACTTTCTGTTGTACACGGCCTGTTTAAATCAGTCCTGCTCCGTGGGCTAGAATAGCCTATAGGTTTAATTTCCTGCAATCCTACTTCATTCAGATTGCAAGTTCTGAATGAATTTAATGCCAGAGATGATGCTCGATCAGCACTCTGTTAATAAAAAATAAAAAGCAAGTTTACAGGAACAGTATAGATGTATACAGTATAAGCAGTCTACATCAAACAACACACGGGTATTACACAGGAATTTTACTGCAACAGTAACCAGACAAGAGCTTTTAAACAAGACACAAATTTATACAGGTGAAAACTAGTAACATTTTTGGTCTAATGCTTTCACTTGTGAAACAATAAAAACTTTGAATGAAACTTACTTCCTGGTCTAGGGATCGTCTGTTAAGCTCTGGCGAACTCTCTGGAGAAGAAACACTCTGCAAATAAGAGATCAAAAAGTATGAAAAATGTATATATTAACATAAGTAGTCTAACAATTGGTTATAAAATATATATATATATACACACATATATATATATATATATATATATATATATATATACATACATACACACACACACGGGTATATTTATAATGTCTATCTAACGTAGACCATACCACTGTCCTTTGATGCCCATTAACCACCTTACATAGGTGCATGAATAAGAAACTGGGTGATTTAGATAATGGGGACCAGAGATAGAAAAGCAGCTTGGATTCTATGACCTATGAAATTGTAGATGGAGTAAGTTCACTGCTACACAGCAACTTCTTACCTCAAAATGCAAGTGATTTCCACGAATACAAGGCGTTATAGGAGTAACTGGTGAATAGATCTGTTTGCAATTACTGCGACAAGTTTCATCCTCTATCTTTACCCTGGGAGGGGTAGTAAATAGGGAACCATCTATGGAAGCAATATCCGCATGTGTTGGTGTTGCATATGGAGATGCGGTTGGTGTAGAGTTTTCCGAATAGGTATAATCCAATAGCTGATATAATCTTCGTTTTTTTAATGGCGTAGTTAAGTCTGTAATGCAAAGGAAAAAACATTCAATGAACAAGACAAGAATTAATAACCATTTCAACAGATACGCCGCATTTATTGTTAACTATACATAAGTTAATCCTGAAGTATTTTGAATATTTAAAGCAATGCAAAGTTGCATGCACAGTGTTGAGAAGAAAAGCTTAAAGCACAAATGTCTGCACCATTAAACCACAATTAAGTACTTACTATTCTTTAAAAAGGATGGCTTATACAAACCTCCTAAATGTCAACTCTAAACCTTTTAAAGTTAAATATGTCATTGTTGTATGGACAACCCCCCAAAAAAGGTCACAGCAACCTTATTTGGAAGAACAAAAGATTTATAAAGAACAAAAAGATTTATAAAAACAGCAACACTAGCTANTAACAAATTGTTGCAGCCATGAAAGACAAACAGAGTTAGAAGGCCATATAACAGGTCTTGATAAATTCCATAAACCATGGCATTTAGGAACTGGAACCTAACAACATAAGTGCAGAGTACAAGAAAGCACTAGTAAGGTCACGTTGTGGCCTGCTTTCCTAACTCTTAAGGTACTTTAACAAAAACAAGCAGCAAGGGTTGCTGACAGGAGAAGCGTTTGTCCATGTTCCCACATGTAAACTTCAATCATGCCTAAGTGCAGCAAAAACTGTGTTCCCTATATATCATAAAGATAGGCCTTGACTGCATGCAAAGTATATACAATTAGAAGTAAACACACATTTCCTTTAAACTCAATGAAATAAAATCTAAAACATTTTATTATGTCACAAATAGACTAATTAGATCTTACCTGCTAATGGACAGCTACCATTCATAACTAAATGGCACTTATTTTCAGCAAATGTAATGGGACTCTGTGATCGATCTTGAGCTGGAGAATCAAAAGGATTCAGAGGTGTAGTATGTTCTTCCTCCAAAGCTTGTTTCAACCAGCGCTAATGTTAAAATATAGAGCAAAATGTTTAACAATGAAACTAAAATGTAGCAGATTATGTCAAAGACTTTGTGAGTGTTATTTTATGGAAATCAGCTTAGACATCTTGTGGTAGGTAATGGGTTGCTCTTATTAAGAGTCATGCCACATAAGTCTATGGTTAAGTCAGGCAGCAATTTATAATGTCAGCATTCTGGGAATGTAAAATTAAATGCATAAACAAGACATACTAGCTTGTGTAATTAAGCTTCTAAATCATTATAAACAGACCAGCTGGTATTAATAATTGACTAGTAATAGCTGGAATTATTAATTATTATTTAGCTGGTATTACTATTAGTTGGTATTAATAGTTGATACAGGGTTTGCTACATAAATTTAGGAGGGTGGGGAAATAAAATATAAAAATAATCTCAAAAGTGTGCTCGAGCCTTTAACCACCTACTAAGTGATGTTACAGACATAACAAGATTATTAAATTCACTTTCCCCAAACCTAATTGTCTCATAGACACGTTTTTTTTTATTTTTTGCAAGTGACTATTTAAACTGAAGTTGTAATTACAGCTAATGCATACAAATAGTATAGGCATCTAAAATGTAATTTTTTTTTTTTAAGGTTGCAGATTATTAACAAGGTTCTGTAATTTGTAATAGATATATATTGGCACATTTCAAGGGCATGTGCCAGGAGCATACATAATGGTTAAAAAAAATTAATTGTAAGTTACAATGAAAAGGTTGTGTATTTTGTGGAGTCATGGCATGACATGACTTTAGCTGAAAGTTTTACATTAAAAAGACGACTAAATAAAGGAGGCGTATTAGTACCTTTTTGCAACAGCTGGAAACATTCTCCTCATCCTTTTTCTTCTTCTTCTCTGAAAGGAATGGGGAGGTAAACCGAATATAGTGCTTTGGAGTAGTATACATATGTGGACTGTAGATGAGGCCCGGTAAAGAATTCAACTGCGTTGCGAGAACTTCGGGATCTGTGGTTATACGAAGAGGTCTTTCCACAAATGTTTCTCCATGTTTACCAGGTTTCTCATGCTTTTCACTTAACCACTCATTAACCAAGTGCTAGAAAAACACAAAACATAAGCACATGTTATAGCACTCTGTATAGAGAAGGCAGTTATCTATTGTGATATGTCAGTTTTAATCTGTTAGGCATGCTACACAGTCAATCTTCCACACATTATGAAAGTGGTATTTAGATCCCTGCATAAGCACGGAATCAGTGGTAAAACATTGTTGCAGAATCTACTTTGTCAAGGGGCGCAAAGAGTTAGACAAGAATTGGGCAATTCTGCAATCACATATGATTATTCTGACTTGCGTGTTTAATAAACCAAACTTTGTGCTTAAAAATTCAAAGGCACAAATATTCTGGTAAGTTGAAAAGAGAAGAAAAAAAAACCTCTAATCAGCTCAAAAACTGAATGGTTTTATAGCTCAAATAATCAAAAAGTAAAAAAAAAAAAAAAAAATATTCAATGTGACACAATCAATCCTTGACATCATTTCTTGATCCCCCCCCCCACCGCACATCATTAGGTAATGCGCAGCCATTACAGCAGCACTCAAATATATATTCACATCTAACTCGCTTCAAACCGCAAGACGGATTTTAAAGGTAAATCCAAAATACATTTAGTAACATGGAAAATCTACTTTACAACAACATTTTCTCAACATTTCCATGCTGAAGATAAGTTTACATTTATAGACAAATGAGGAGTCTGAACAAAGCCTAGGAGCATTGAAAGGCAAAACCTGGGAATCTTAGAGGATCCCAAGCATAGTGGGAACCAGAAATACATTTGTGGTACAGGGCTAAACAAGAGTTACAGATGTTTAAAATTCAAAATAAAGAAAACAAAAACAGCTTTGCTGATTGGAGCAGGTCTAAAATATGTACACCATATCTTTGCAAATCTGTAGGCATTTGTTATTACTGGGAAAAAAGGTTTTTATTCTATGCTACACTACTGTTCCAATTTGGGCATGTCATATTGTACTAAACATTTTAGGGCACATATTAAAATACTTGTGTGGAAAAAATTCACAAAACTGCCTTTGATACATACTGTAAAAAGAGTGTCCTTCCATTTTTGAAGTGCCACACAAGTGCTTACGCAAGACTGCAAACAGAATGGCAATGTATGCATTATTCATAAGACACACGCTTACACGTGAAACAAGTAAGAGGCATGCCATCAGTTACATTTTNATAAAAACATCTGTCAGTTTGCAGATCACAGAACAAAAAGTTTCTTTTAAAATAAAAAAAATAACCCTGGCCTTCAAAATGAAATATATATATAAAAAAATAATCAAAATAATTTAAAACAAAAACCCCATAACAGATTTATGAGAAGTACTTGAAAACAGTTTTGGTTTCTACAAACTCACTTGTAAAGTTATCATGAAAAACTACATTTCTACATTCTACGCCAGTCCCTTATTTTTTTTATATAAATATTATGGCTTAATACTTAATGGTACATGCCATCATTTTTATTTGCTAAAAACAAGCTCATTTTACATTTTAGCTCCATTACAATATACCCATAAGAATCAGACTAGATGCAAAATGCAGAGAAATAAAATCATGGAANATTTCCAAAACAATTTCTTACCAGGAAAATATACCTACCTTTTTAGTTTTTGGATACTTTGAAGAACATTTATTTTGTGCAAACAATTCTGTTTCTGTAACTTCATCAGTATGAACAGGAGCAGTCACTGGAGCAATAGCAGTGTTCTCATTGACCGTCTCATCTGCAAGAGCACTTGTCTCTGTTTCTACTGGTTGCGGGGTTACATCAATGTCCGGGGAAGAAGGCTGTATGTCTGAACAGGTGCTTACAGTTCTGTGTCGGCGACGCTGTTGCCCAATATGAGTTCTACTTCGAGTAAAACTTTTTCTGTGCTTGGTACGATTGATTTTGGCAGGAGCAGGCTTGCTAACAGGTTCCTCTTTCACTGGTTCCTGACAGGTAAAGATAAAACTATTTTGTGAATAAAGAGTATTAAAATAAAGGTTACTGGCAGCATCTACATCATATTTCCATTTCTTGGGTCCCAGTTTGTTGCGAGATTAATGCTACAAATACGTAGAACTTTTTTTTGTATAAAAGGTTGCATATCGGTTGCAGTGATTTACATACTAAATCGGCAGTTTGGTGGTTTTTTGTTGTTTTTTTTCATCATTTTTCTTTAAACTAAATCAAGGTAACCACCTGATTGAGCACTGGATAAATGTCTGGCTGTGAATACATGTTAAATGTAAAAGGTTAAATATGTACAACTTCTAAATATTCATTTACTCCAACAGATAAAATAGTTTTAACAGAGTGGCAAACCTACCTGATTGAGTTCACATTCACTGAGGACCTGGAGATCCTTGGTTTCCGGTTTAATATCGGTTTTAGATGTGCTAATTCTCTCTAAAGCCTGCTCTCTCCTTTTTTCTCGCTTCTCTAGTCTTGCAAATGCTTGTAGAATGGCCTCCATTTTCCTTTCCTCTCTTGTCTAAGAATAAAATAAAAGTAATTTAGAAACGCAATTATGCTGCCAAAGACCTGTACAAAAATCAGCTGGCAATGGAACATTATCTGCAAAGTCACAGCTTCTCTAACAAGGCTTAGTTACACAAATAGTGTTAAATAAAATGTGTTAATTTTAACATTTAAAACATTTTACAAAGCGTTTACAATAACATNTAAAAGCCACTTGGAAAGACATAATAAACGTTGTGTGCCAAAACTAAAAAAGTGAAATTAAGAAATGTGTGCAATATTTGAGCACCTGCATGTATCTTCCATTTTTGTGAAACTCTTTATATTCTCTCTGTGTATGCATTTTCTCTGTGCCATGCCAATTGTTTATTTTGTATTTAGATATATTCCAATAAAAAGTTTAAAAAAAAAAAAAACAACAACAACAACTGTAAAATACATATTGATCTTCAATATTCAAAACCATGAAGCATTGATAAATATATTAAATGTTAAAGCACATGTAAGACCCTATAACGTCTTGAAGTGATCACTTACAGTATCCAAAGATCTCACAATTACATGACTGAAAGATATTCATAACACAAAACAAAGGTTGTGCACAATTAAAATTAATAAACTTTATATAGCTATAACTAGGAATAAGCCACGCAAAAATTGGTAGAAGTTCATTNTAATACCACTAACGCACTTCCTTCTGTACATGATTTTCTAAGTGTTGCGTTGATTTTTAAATGCTGCTCTACTCTTTCACTCTATGTACATGGAATAAGCGGACCCAAAGAATAGTGATCCAAATAGTATCCTATTAAAACAACAGTGCCTGGTGTGATATTTTATTGAGATAGTCATGAAAGAACCATTACGTTTTTATGGGTGCAAACTGCTGTCAGAAAACATGGAGGACTCACAAATAGTTCAAACAATTGTTTCTATGTGGACGCACAACAAAACCTTGGTTCCTCTATTCATTTACTTTTTAATGTGTATGCAAGTGGTCTTCTTTAAAAAAAAAAAATTTCGGCAAAGCAATTAACCAGCAACATTTTATAGCAATGGTGTACAGAGGAGCAGAAGTANCCAACCCAACAATTTTAGGAAAATACATTTAAAGAGCAAGATGGAATGAATGCCCAAAGCAAGCTGTTTAGCGAATAATGCACTAGAAAATTATTTAACAATTTGGTCTTAAGCCTAAAGGAAGCAACAATCTGCATGGGAAGAGCACTTGTCACTAAGGCCAAGTGACATCAACTAGTCACTATCTTCCCGACTTACCATCTTCTTTTTTCTTTCTGCAATCTGTTCGTCAGATTCCATTTCTACTTCATTGCTAATAGGAGTTTTTTCTTCTATATCATCAATAAAATCTGGCTCCTGAAAGATGGAAATGACTGCTTTATAGAAGCTCTACTGCACTACTTACTCAAGGGATACTAAGACTACAGTAACTATATTGGTTCTCGTTCAAGCCAGCTAATGGAATACTTTGTATTTCCATTGTCTATACCTCAAAAGGCAACATGCCTGATAGTCACTTTTAGGTTGGAATGACATGAATATTTGTTAAATTAAANCTGACTTGAAAGAAGACTTCTTACCAGAGTGCTAAATAAATATTGCTAGATCTGTTTTCACCTAAACGAACTTTGTATTTTCACAANGAAAATTATTAAAATATATAGAACTAAAATTATAGGGTGTTCTGGAGTTTCTTTGTGTCTAAGTACAGAGCTGAACAAAATANCTCATCTAAATGTGCTCTTTGTTATCAAGAGGATGCACATGGATATTTAAAAATACACAACTNATCTGAAGTCACAACGTATTTCACATTGTGCTATATCACTGCATAGTGTAATATTCAAGTACAAAGCCCTACTTAAACTTGAAATACCCTGCCACACCAAATTATTCTGCTGCACCAGTTCTGTGTTTATCAAAGTGAACCATCTGATAAACAGATATAAATATGTTGGGAGTGGAGGTAATATTATTCTACATAGAAAATTTTGCACAAATAGCTTAAAACATTTCAGATATTTCCCATTTTCCAACTTGACTTGCAAATTTTAATCCTGGAGGGGAAAAAAGTGTTAGTCTTTTTCTGAAAGCAATCATTCCACTATTTAAGGTTTCATAAACAATTCCTAAACAGAAACATATACAAATTGGCAAAAGGTGCTCCAGTGGTACTATTTGGCAAAACAAGAAAATACTACTACCTGATTATTAGAAATTGATAGTCGGAGAGGGGATAGCTTGCGTTGTTTGTTGTTATCTGGTGTTTTGAGCTTGTTNATTGTTACATCAGTGTCTACTAGTAGGTTCTGATTTTGAGACTCCTTTTCCTTTGAAGTATCCTTTTCCTTCCTTCCCTTTTTTCTTCTAGTATCATAACCACTGTTCACATTCTCTGTGGTTTCAGAGNTACAACGAAGTACGGGGCACTCTGGATTGTCTTTGAGGCAAGCACAGTCTACCTTGTATTTGCTGAAATAAATGAAAAATAATTATAGAAACCCTTCAATGGTTTAATATGAATGTATCTTCTAACTCTACTCCTGCCCACAGCGTGACAAGTGCTCCATCATACGAAAGATATGGAAAGGCACTTGTCTGAAAAGAAAGAAGAATTGTATGGGACACTGAACAATGTATTACGTCAGAAGCAATATACAGGGCAAGTTACAATGTTGCATGTAATATACATGCTATGTATGCATGGAATATACATGCTATGTATGCATGGTCACATCATTAAATCCAATGGTCATATGTACTAAACTACAATTTCTTGGCCCATTATTTCTTCCAGGGAAGAAAATAGATGTTTGTTTCATAAATTAAAAGGAGATTATGGCATATTACTCCATTATAAGTAAACATATATAAGTACATACAGCATTTTGTTTACCTCACAATTATTCAATAGAATACAGAAGTGAGCACCTAATTTTTTACAATAAGTAGCCAAGAAAAAAAAAATCAAGCCATGTTTATGAACTTACTAAAAGCCTATATCTAAGTAAAACTCAAAAAATTTTTGTTGACTCACCAGTTCGCATAATCAAAATCAAAAGCAATAGTAACTTCTGCTCCTTTAGGAATGTTTGAAATTGAATAAATATATAAATGGATAGTGCCTTCTTCAATAATATGACGAACCTGCAACATTTAAAAAAAAAATTTGATATAAAAATAATATATAAAAAATAAAAGATAGAAATGTTGAACATAGAAGAAAAAAAACGTTTATTTTAGCCAAACAAAATTTTGTAAATTTCTTTGTGGTTATCTTACTACAAACAGATTTTAGTACATAAAAAAAAAAACAAACA
>JABWIB010004911.1:20061-30954 GCA_016617825.1 Platyplectrum ornatum
TTCACATTCTCCAGAGTGTAAAATGAAACTGAGAGCTCAAATCTGATTGGTTGCCATGGGCAACTTCCCCAAATTCGAATTTCACTGCAATCTCCCTGCTTAGTAAATATACCCCATGAGTGTAAGTCATAAGAGTGAAAAGCTGAATCTGGCCCTATGACTTTGATATTAACAACAAGAAGCTGTGTCTCCTCTGAAAACAACAGCAAAATATTCCTGTCAATATCCGTAAGCCAATTAATTCTTTTGGGACTTGTCAGCTCCCCTCCCCGGCTGACTAAGCTACGCGTTCATGTCATCCTGAATACCTGTCGTAGCAGAGAGGAAGAGTTAAGGAGCCCGACTGAGATTTATGTCTACTGAAACGTGCCAAGAGTGTAGAAGCAATATTGATTAGCAAAGCAACATAATCGTTCCTATTAAAACTAGTTTAAAGAGGCAACATTAAACGTGCTCGACCTCAGAGACAAAATGCTGTAGTGTAAGAAATGTAATGCTGCTGAAATCGTATTCAATCTGTAAATGGCATCAGTGCAGCTAATGTGATTAGTGTTGAAAGGCAATGTATTGAGAAACCAGGCATGAAATATAGGATCGGAAAAAATTCAAAATAAATATGAATAACTGGATACAATTGGAAAAAGGAATTTATATGCAATAAGATACAGAAACTTAATGGAAACCTGGGTTGACTTGCAATATGTGCTATATTATAGCCTTGGTGATAGTGTCCTTTCTTTAGACAAGACTTCAATAATGTGACAGGTCCATATTAAATGTAGATATTTATTCAGAGTAGAGTTATTTAAGTAAATACAGAGTTATTTAATGTTTAAATAGGAAGCAATAACTGTTTTTACCATGCAAATTGTTCAAAGAGAACCATTTAACTCTACAGATGTCACAAAGGAATGAATAAAACTTCACATATAAACATAGCACGGTACTTCCTGACCTAACCTGGGGTTACTAAGTAAATCCTGGGATTGAAATCGTCAAAAATCGTATTTTAAAATAGGTTTAACCAAGCACGATTTTGGATGGGTATTTCATGGACAGCCATTGTTACAGTCGCCGCAAGATGGGGGAGACAATCATGGCAAATCGCGAATGTCCAAACACCCACACTTCCTGATCTCAGCCATTGTGATTTTGGGACTCGGAGAAGAGAGATATTTCTGTTTTAAAGATATTTATTGGAAGAAGAAATTGTTTTTAGTTTTGGTGGGATAGTTACATTTTATTTTTTTTTCTTAATATTTTTCTACTGTTTGTGTGTTTGAGGTGTGAGTATAATTTAGCGTAGTTTGTGTTTGTCTATTTATGCCTTTACATTAGTAGATGATGAATGCATAGCGATTTGGGTCAGTTCACCTTGGGAAACAACCTCTTTTGCTTTCTGAGATTTCCGTTCAAATCATTGTTGATTTGCCTTTAATTTGCCAAATCACTGTTTAGTAAATACCTAAAGGTCTATTTTGATCATGTTAGAAATCGTCCATGGAGAATTCTAAATGACCATTTGGTGGGGTACAATTATTCTGTGATTTGACAGCAAGATGAGCCTTATAAATTTCAAAAAGGCCAAATCTCTGGCCAAGGCGACTTGGATAAATCACTTTAAGCTCAGACATGGTCCCCCTGTAGCTCATGACTGAAGAGAGGGAAAATGAACCAATTAATAAGGGGTGAATTTGATGGTGAATTCATCTTGTTTAGCTTCACTGTGAGTTGAACACGTCTGCCGTGTTAGAAAGGATGGATTCTCTATGAAGAGAGTTTGTTAAGTGCTTGCATCTCCCGGGTGAGTTTGGTCCAGATGTTTGTAGATGTACACAAATTAGGGTGATTTGTTCACAACTCACAGGAGGTGATATTGACACCTATTATAAACCCACACACTTCCTGATTGCAGCCATAGTGAATTGGGACTTAGAAAAAAAGCAGCCACGTATTATTATTTTACAAATATTACTGTGATCATTTCTGAGTGCAATAATGTTTCTATATTATTATATCTTAAATTCTATTTTTTTAGGGGGTGTCATGTCATCTCCTGTTCTGCCCCTAGGGGCCGCTATTGCACAGTTCTGCCGCAGTGATTCTGGCTCCCACCAGAGGGGTCACTGTGGCACTCTGGACTAATTACNNTATCCTGTGCACCTGTCCTGGGCCTATATTAGCACTCATGATCCAGCACCTCAGTCTGGATCATTCTTGTTACCTTGCTGTCTGTATCTCCCTGTGCTCTGCCGTGTCCTGCCTCAGCTCTCTTCNGTACCCTGTTCTGTTACCCTGCCTTGCTTTGTTGCCCTTGCTCTGGTTTGTGTTCATTATTTTGCCTTTGTACCCCTGCTGCCTGTTCTGTTGTGTCATTTTTCTTTATTAAATCTGTTTTCCGTCAGTTTTGTTGTTTGGTGCTTTTGGTGTTCCTAACAGGGGGGTTAATTTATCATTTTATTTTCTTTCCAAATATTTAATATAAACACATTTTTCTTCTTTACAATGTTTGTGTGCTTAAGGTTTGAGTGTATTTGTAGTTTAGTGTAGTTTTTGTTTTTCTGGTCTTGTTTCTTTATTACTTTTTATAGGCTTTTCCTTTGATAGTTTGAATAGTTCAATCTCGATTAATAGTAGGTACCAAAAGAAGGCAACTTGCCCATTAGTAAATTTCTCCAGAGAAGGTTCTTCACAAGGTTGAGGTTCCTGGTAGCTCCATTGACTTTTTGGTCCAGTTACAGTCCTGTCCAGTGACTGTCTGTACACACTGCAGATCTAATGCACATCGTTCATTGACCACCCCCACTGTGAGCTGATATAAGAAAATAGGTAAGGTTCTTGCCAACCTACACTGGGCAAAAACTAATAGAGCTCATTGAGACAGAACAAATTGAAACAGAAAGGCCCTCCCATTATGAAATATGTACTGTATGTCAAATGCATTCTAAAGAAGAGATAGATACATAAGAAAGCAAATGATGGTTATGTAACATCAGAATTTTCCTGGATCTGCCTTAAAGGACCCAACAACAAAAGCTTCTCCTGAAAACCTATGAAAGAAGCTCTAAAATCACAACACCAACAGACCAAGAGATAGAGTTTTCGATCTCCCTGCAAGTGGTTTGCTGGCAGGACTGGACTGGCCATCTGGCACATCTGGCAAATGCCAGATGGGACGATGGCCGTCTGGGTCGATGTCTTAAATAAGAAAACTGATGCCTGGATGCCCAGCTCTTTGCAGGCTTGTGTAAGCCTATAAAGAGCTGTGGATAGCCAGAGCATTGTAGTCCACAGCTTTCTATTATCAGATAGCAGATAAACATTAAAGTAAGTTAAAGGAAAACTTTCTAAAACCTTAAATCAGCCAGTAACAATACTGTGCATGCACCCCACAGCAAGTGGCCATGTGTGCTTCAAATGCTCATTCTTAGTACCAGCCCTGTTCTGCTTGCAGAAGTTATGATTTAGTTGTATATATATATATATATATATATATATATATATATATATATATATATATTTATTTATTTATTTTTTTTATTCTTCCTAAATACTTGCTGAATAAGAAATCAGTCTAAATAAATTAGATAAATAAGTGGTGAGCTCAAACTTGAGAGGTAAGGGAACAGAGGCAGAATAGTGGATGCAGACAGTAATGCTTCATACGACAGATTTTCTTTAAATCACAGAAGACAAACACTATTTGATAATCCATTTCAAGATCCATAGCAGAAAAGTATATTTACTTAATACTATCACATTACAACATAAGTCAATATATACATAAGACAATTAATAATTTAAACAGCTGGGTGCATATCATAACAGTGCTAGAATATTTAGTGAGTCCACTAATACTGCTGTAAAAGTATTGATCTGGATGACTGACATTTGCTGTAGAAATATTGCAGGTTAAAGGAGAATGTCAGGCCTGGCATTGGGTGAAGCAGTCAACAATGTTTTCTGTCTAAATACGTTTTTGTTTACAACAAACACTAGACCTAAAAGTTTTGAGAAGTTGTAATGTACTTTACTATCTCACTGATATCAAAGAGCTTTCTGATATTGATGAACATATAATTATTTAATAACAGAAAACCCTTATTTCAGCAAAACAAAAAGTTAGAAAACTTTTGTGCAGGTCTTGCTTGTATCGCAAACTCAGCTTTGAGCCATTGAGGCATGGATTCCACTAGACCTTGGAAGGTATTGTGTAGTATCAGGCACCAGATTGTTAACATCACATTCCATCTAAGTAAGTTCATGGTCAACAATCCATGGCTTGTTGACGCTTTTCAAGAACATCCCACAGATGCTCAATCAGAATTTGGCGGCTAGTATCCCGTTCTCATTGCCAACCTGGTAATTTCCCGGGTTTTGAAAGCTGTGCTTTTGCTCTGTCTTAGACCTTCCCAGAGTGTCCAACCTGTTCACACAGCAGTTACACTGTTCATACTGAACCCAGGTTTGCCTACATGCATCACATCAACTAAACTCTCTATCAGCTCCTTTTTGAAAAACCTGGGTTGAAAAAACCTGGGTAGGCACAATTAATACTTGTGGCCCTGAGAACAGGTCCTTAGGGACAGATTCATCTTTTCCCTCTCATGACTTACACACATGAGTTATACTCTTATGGGCAAAACCATGTTGAATTGCAAGGGAGGTAAATTGAATTAGTTGCAATCAGTATTACAGGTGAGGCATGATGTTTCCCAGCACAAGTCTAATAACAGTGTAACAGTAACGCTGGTCAGTATCTGTGTGCAACGTGCAAAAATAAAGTATTCTCCCTGCATGCAAACACCAACATTAATTTTACCTCCCCTGCAATTCAACATGGTTTTACCCATGAGAGTGTAACTCATGAATGTAAGTCATGAGAGTGAAAAGCTGAATCCAGCCCTTAGTCACTACCATTAACTTATTCTTATGTTCCACAAATCATTGTTGAACTGAACTGAAGGAGGCATCTGAGCTGCACAGAGTGACCTCTGAACATTGAATAGAGAAATTTGAGGTATTGGAAGGCAAGAGAGATCCTTCATTGGAATATTGGTCCTGGATATACGCTCGGAACTGCGGTGGAAGGAATTGAGAAACAGCTGATACGCCTAAAGTTCAAATGTAAAAAGTTTGAGTACCCTCTCTGTTGGGTTGGAATATAAAAATAATCCATAGGCTTCACTATTGCTGTTTCCCTGTCTGTATGGTCTCCAGCTTTCATGGAGGGCGGCAGTGAGGAGTGGGGGAGGATAAGAACCGGGGAAGGACAGAAATATCTACAACGCATGATAAAAAGCCACTGATTGCTGACTGTAGAAAGGTGAAGGGAATTCCAGACAGGCTTCACTATTTTCTACTATTTTGTCCCTTTATTTCGGTTTCTGACCTGGAGGAGACGGACCACAGAGGCTACGGGTAGGGTACGGTGTATTTGTATTGTAAACATGTTTTTACCATTTATATTATTTAAAGAGATAACTGCCATTAAAGAATAATATTGCCATGAAGAGGTATACTTAGTTTTCAACAATGTTTCTGTAGGTGGTGTTACATCCTGGACTGTGGTTTCCTGTCCTGCCTCTAGGTGCATTTACACACTATATACTATTGAGCTGTCATTACTATGACCTGCCCCTAGAGGCCGAACTGGGACTCATTTTTGTTAATCACTGGCTGTGTTGTTATTCTCAGCACCTGTGCTCTGGCTTCTTATTCTCCTTCCTTCCAGAGCCAGGTGCGGCTCAATGCTCCTTGTTTGCCTTTACTGGCTGGTGTGTATTGTGGTTACTGCTATCTGTATCGGTATCGGTATCTGTATCGGTATCGGTATCTGTATCGGTATCTGCTCTCTGCAGTGCTTATTATATTCCTTTTGGAGTGTTCTTATTATTTGTACAGTTTTGTTTTATTTCATTCTATGTTTTCACCTGTTACTTTGGTACCTGTTTGTGCAATAAACCCTAGTTATACCAATGTCCATCCTGTGCCATTCTGGAATTCATAACAGGTGTTATGTGTCAAAGTAACATCCAAATGAATACCATAACCC
Source organism: Platyplectrum ornatum (assembly GCA_016617825.1). Classification (NCBI taxonomy): domain Eukaryota; kingdom Metazoa; phylum Chordata; class Amphibia; order Anura; family Limnodynastidae; genus Platyplectrum; species Platyplectrum ornatum. Next base: position 26,117 of record JABWIB010004911.1, read on the forward strand.
AGGATTCTCAGCAACATTGCCACCTTCTTCCATTGTTCAATGTTCCATATGATGACAATGTGTCCATTTCAGGCACTTTTAGTGATGGACTAAAGTCCGTGTGAGCACTCTGATCAGTAGCCCCATATGCAGCAAGCCATGATACACTATGTTAATTCTGACATTTTTCTGTTATAACCAGTGTTATCTTTTTCATAACTTTATGCTTCAGTAGTTCTTGTTTGAGCTAACCCCATGTGTATCAATGTGCCATGACCATCCATGGCTCTGTTGGTGGTTATCCTCCTTGGATCACTTTTGGTAGGTTACAAATCACTGCACACAGGAAACACCATACAAGACCTGCCAATTGTCTAGTCATCATAATGTAGCCCTTGTCAAAGTAGCAGTGATCCTTACACTTTCTCATAAATGCCGCTTCCAATGCATCAACTACTAACAAATAGTGGCTGTTCACTTGCTGCCTAATATATCCCCTTGACAGGTGCCATTGTAACAAGAAAATCAATGCTATTCAATTCACCTGTCAGTTGTTTTAATGTTTTGGCTGATTCATGTACTTAAATGCTCTTCCCTTCTATTACATCCTCCCAATTTTAGATATAAGCACAGACTGCATAGCACTTAAGCATATGCCCCCTTAATAAAATTATTATAAATTTATATTTTTTCATTTTCTGAGTGTATTGGAAGGAAGGATTTTGTCCTGGCAGAACAAAAATAATTTTGTGAGAGTTCGGCAATGTACACTTAAGGCCAAATTCAACAGCGAAATGATCAACATATTAAATATTTCATGGAACATTTTTTAAATTCAAATTCTCCTGGGAGCCTCTTACAAAAAGACATATGATTTTCCAAACGCTAATATCACTTCTATTCAGAAGCGCACTGAGCTATAGACTTTAGTGTCTCTTACGTTACCTTCCCGCTGCCATCATCTGCCAAACTAAGTGATGTTTCATTTGTGGAAATCGTTACAGTATTAAAATATGTTATACACCTGACCATTTGAAACAGTGGAGAATCTATTTCCATATTTCCAGCCAAAACTATTTCAGAGCTGCTTAGAAAAGGCAGAACCGTAATGTGGACAGTTTAGAATTCTTAAAAGGAAATCTGAAAAGAATCAATAGGTTATAAAGGCCTATATTTACTTAACTGGGGGAATGGAGAGGTGGACACACACACATGTGGGCATCATGTTTTCAGTATAGGCATCATCCAGAAATCCATCTCGAATAAAGATCTGAAGCTGGCCATACACTATAAGATAAATTGTTCCAATCGAAAGATTTTTCTAGAGTGGGCAAAACCATGTTGAATTGCAGGGGAGGTAAAATGTATGTCAGTGTTTGCATGCAGGGAAAATGTTTTATTGTTGCATGTTGCACACAGATACTGACCAGCGTTACTGTTACACTGTTATTACACTTGGGTTAGGAAACATCTTCTCTCACCTGTAATACTGATTGCAATTAATTCAATTTACCTCCCCTGAAATTCAGCATGGTTTTGCCCACTCTTGAAAAATCTTTTGATTGGAACAATTTCTCTTATAGTGTATGGCCAGCTTTACAGTAGAGCGGGATGCTTCACAGGTGATGGGGAGCCGTGCAAATAATACAGTAAGCACCCTTATGTACTATCCAATGCAGTGGTCGAAGTGGTATAGACATTTAGAAGTGGCGGCATGGAAACACTGAATTTAATAGAAGTCTATGGAAATTTGAAGTTCGAGCCCTGATCCAGGCCTAAATTCACTAAGCAGAGAGTTTGCTGGTGAATTTGAAAGGTGGTGAAGTTGCCCATAGCAACCAGATTCAAGCTCTCAGTTTCATTTTGCATACTGGAGAATGTGAGCTCGAATCTGATTGGTTGCTATGGGCAACTTCACCACCTTTCAAATTCACCAGCAAACTCTCTGCTTAGTGAATTTAGGCCCCAATGTATACAAAGGTTGTGCACAAATCTAAAGGTGGGGGTCAAGAGGTCTAGATCCAGTTCATTGTTATTACAATGTTAAATAAAAAATATTTAGTTGTTATTGTTGCTACTTGGCATTTGCATTTATCTATTTTGCTTTGTTCATAGTTTGTTTTTCGGATTCTCGCAGAGTTCCTTATTATTAGTCATATAAAAAACTTGTAATAAGAACATGTTTCGCTTTTCTCGTGTTTTCTTTGTCATCTCAGTTGTGTTTCCTAGGTTACTACCAATGTTTTAGTTTGGGGTGATGTTTGATTTCCTCAGTTAATAACTTCTTTAATTAACCATTAGTCACAATATGTCAAATTGGCAAATTAGAGAAAATCAATTTTTTTCAAATATAAACACACATAGGACTGAATCCAGATCTCTGCACACATGACATCTGAACATATGCGTGAATTCCCATGTCAACCCCCCCTCTATCGTGCAGAAGCAGATCTGCGTAGATCAGAATACTGCTGCCCCAGAACGTCCATTGGCAAGCAAATTGACAACACTTGGAGAGGCACAGTGCGGCTCTCCAGGTGTTGTCAAACTACACATCCCAGAATGCTTTGTCAGGTATCAGCTATGTCTATGCAGTTAAAGCATGCTAGGACATGTAGTTTCACAACATCTGGAGAGCCGCACTTTGCCTACCCCTGTTCTAGTGTATGGCCAGTTTCATTTTACTTTTCATGCAACTTATTAGGGATTTTTATTAAGTTCTTCCAAGCTGCCTTAATATGTAGTGATCATAGTGATTATCTGCTCTGGCTAAACAGTAGCCTCACATCAGAGACTGAATATAATTAGTATTCAATATAGTGTATCCTTTCTTTCCTTCTTTCTTTTCTATGTTTTTGCTTTCTTGAATATTCTTTTTATTAAAATGAGAATTATTTAATAGCAGGAATAGTCTGTTACATTGTGACCTTATTTTCTGACTATGCGTGTATAAGACTTGCCAGACAGCATGAGTTGGAAACGCTCTGATAAATTAATAACAGCTTATCTCCTTGTCTCAATGAAAAATCCTGATCCTAAAGGATCTTTTGAAATGGGAAAAGTAGAGAGGGAACAATATTGTGACTTTATTCCCCAAGGGAGGGAATAAGGGAGGAAGCAAGGGAGTAATTGGGCATATGTGGAAGAACACGAAACTTTGTCTGCAGACAGGTAGTTACAACTCATATATTTTCCTTGAGGGGGAGACTGGGTAAGTATTTAATGTTTCCCAACATGTGCCCAACACATTCCCAACATGTGCCCAACACATGTTATCTTTATGAGTATCCAGGGCTATGAAATCTGGGCCTATATTTACTAAGCGGCGGGATTGCAGTGAGATTGAAAAGTGGGGATGTTGCCCATAGCAACCAATTAGATTCAAGCTCTCAGTTTCATTTTACATACTGAAAAATATGAGCTTGAATCTGGTTGCTATGGGCAGCATCCCCACTTTTCAATCTCCCGGCAATCTCACCGCTTAGTAAATTTAGGCCCTGGATTGGAAAAACAGAACCTTGATGGTGTGTCTAGTGTTTATTATCTCTGCCTTCTTTGTTTTGATGTTTCTTAGAATACAAGGACGTGCATATGCAGCAATGACTGAAGTATCAATAATACCCCATACCAGCGGGGAAATTCAACTCTGTAGTAATGCATGATCGGACCCGGCTGGTAATCTGAATGGGGTATAAACTATCAGGGCACCCACAGCTTGCAGATAAGACATTTGTTACATTTTGTATTTTGTTCTGTATTTGTAGAGTTGAAAGACTGAAACACTGATATAATGGCATTTGTATAAATCATAATCAGTGTTTATACCCAATATAATAACTTAACGATTCCAAACAAATTCCATTTACAAGACTGATGCAATGCTGATGGTATTTTCTTGGTTAAGCTAACTGCCAGGTGCTTTTTAATTGAATAACATTCCATCTACAGTCAAGAATATATGGATGGATTCCAAAGGAAAACAAAAGAAATAATGAGCTAAANAACATTTTAACAGAAATAGATGCTTTTATATGTTTTATGTATTCTGTTATCAGTTAACAACACAGAAAATATGTTCCTCTGTACTACAAAGCCTTTTGTCTTTTAATGTGACCGCTCAGTGAGTGGCACATAAAAATAAATAGTCATTTTTGTAAATAAATCTAAATATAAATTATTCCAGGGACATTTATATACACGTTTTCGACACTGACTCTGTTCCTTGGACCACCAGACACTGGTACTCCCCATACCTATCATTCCCATGCCTCACATGTGGGTAGACCATGCNTCAAGTTGTTTTGTAAATCTGGATCTCTGAATTGTTACATCCTCTGAACTTGCCTAAATGGATATTCCTAAGCCAGTTGGTATATTGTGCTGATGCTTTTACTTGCTGCTTTANTATGTAATACCCCATTCAGATTACATGCAAAAAGCTGGTGTTTTCACGGAATCTGTGGGTTTCATGATAGAGACCGCTTTTTGCATGCAGTCTGAACAGGATTTTCGGCAAACCCTGGGTCTTTATCGCTGGGTCCGACGGCAGATCTGCACAGCGTTGACCAATGTAAACGGGCAACGCTGTGTGCCCCTGCAAATCCTCTAGCTTTGAAAAACCTGGTTATTTGTGGGGCATGAAATCTGAATGTGGTATAAGTTAAATATTTAAGTTATTGAGTTCAAGTTGTAGATGATCACATCTTCCCCNTTCCAGAGGAACAGGATGACATCAATAAATTGCCAGCAGGACACTAGATTTCCTGCATATGGATGACCAGTCCATATTGGCATATAAATTGTCCATTATACTCACAACAATAATTAGCTACTATGAAAGTAATGACTTTGAGAAGCTG
>JABWIB010004912.1:4149-21363 GCA_016617825.1 Platyplectrum ornatum
GATTAATTGGCCTTGGGCAATACACTTTTCACTTGAATTATCAAAGGGTGGTCACTTACTTCGGACCTCCATTGCTCAACAGGGTTTGGGGTATGAAATAGGCTGGCAATTTATTTTTGTGAAGTAACATTTGTATTTTTTGTCTCTGTGCCTCCAACTCCCCCACCTCCCCCTTCTTTCTGTCTTTCCTCTATGGCTTCTTGTAATTGCTTTATTTGTTTTATGACACTATGTGATCATGCATCCGACTGCGGTTCCTTTGTTTTTCTAATTCTCTTTTATATAGTTTTTCTATACTAAGAATAGACAACTGTTTTTTGTGATGTATAGCTTTGACATTTTCTTTGTTACCCTTCCAAATTACTGTTTGCTATTTACTTACTCGAGTTTGTTTACCTCAGTGGTTTATTAAAAATATTCAACACAAAAAGAAATAGGCTGGCAAAGTGGCACAGTCACGAAATTTACCATTTTGAATAAGTAGCTGTAGTTTTGCAAGTAGTAAATGTGCTTGGGCAATACACATGCATGATAGCAAATGTTTAAAGGGTTATTGTTATTGACACCATTTAATGCATTCAATGTTTTCAGCGACCAGTAGCTGAGAGGGAGTGCTGGTCCACAGAAGCTGTGTGGAGGCCTTGTGGTGCCACTAGGTGAGTTAGCTCTCAATTTGAAAACATATACATGTGACCCTATTATGGGATTCTCATTGTTAAGCGTTAGGACTTCCTTTAGCATAAAAATAGTGACATGGTTGGAGGCTTCATCACATATTTGCAAATATGTGTAAATAATATTCCTGCATTTTCTTTTACAGATANATTTTTACATCATTTGTAGCTGGTTAACTGCAGTGATNTTGGGGCATTTCTCTTGTTTTTTCTGTGTAGACTTACCCCTGAGTACTGATCTGAGTAACCACCACTTTGGGGAAGATTCAGATCTTTAGGCACTCACGATTTAGTCAAGTATGGGCAANACCATGTAGAATTGCAGTGGAGTTAAATTTAATTAGTTGCAATCAGTATTAGAGTTGAGAGATGATGTTTTCTAGCACAAGTCTAATAACAGTGTAACAGTAACACTGGTCATTATCTGTGTGCAATAAGGTATTCTCCCTGTATGGAGAATTAATTTTACCTCCCCTGCAGTTCTACATGGTTTTGCCTATACTTGACTAAATCATGAGTGCCTAAAGGTCTGAATCTGGCCCTTTGTGTATATGTTTTACAAACACATCAACAGATGCAGGCAGTTTGCATGGTAAACTTTATCACTGCACTGTGTATTCTGTGTTAGAGAATTTAAAAAGAAAAAGCAAAGAAACATGTTTGTTTGTTTTTTTGACGTTGCACTCCATTGCTCTCTATGAAGTACACAAAGTCAATGCATCCACCAGTGATTATATTTCTGACTGTGGCTGAATGAAAATGTATGTGTGAACCTTCTGAGTGGCAGAACAATAAAATGTTAAAAAAGCCCAAAAAATAAAAGCCCAATTTATATATATATATTGTATATAATAAAAATAACCTGTCCTCACTTATATACATATTATACACAGCTAAACAAAAACACATTCTATAGCATAGTAGTAGGCATTAGGAAAAAAAACAAGGGTATTTTATTCTATCATAAAAAGATACAATGTGTCTTATTCTTAAAAAATACAACCAAAATAGAATTTACATTTCCATTAAGAGTCAAGACATTTACATTTTTTTCTGTACAATGAAACACATATAAAGAAGGAGATTGTATATATTGTAAATGGAATGGACTATAAACACCTTAGTTAACATACCTTCACATTTTACACAACCTTTTGGATCGGTATGTATTAGTCTTGTGAAAGAAGTTTCATTGTTCTGGTTTGGTGGATTCCCAACAAAGCAGAAATGCTAACTCTACTAATAAACAGGGGTAATACTCTTAAGTAAGATGGGGTGACATACACAATGTAGATTAGCAGGAGAATGTTGTAAGTATCCCACGCTTTTTGTAGCTTTTCTTCATACTATAGCAAATTCCATGGAGTCTATACAAGTAGTTTATCCAAACCTTTCATGACCATTTGTATTTTGGAAAAAGNAATAAAGTATACACGCTTAGTACTTGCAAACCTGTAACTTCAATATGGTCAAAAATGGAGCATATGCCAAAAATAACCGAATCTGTGTAATGAGTCAGATTGGGAGTAGAAAAAATAAAATTACTGTAGTTCCATATTAATTTGCATTAAGTGCAACTGTAAGAATATTAGCAGCAANCAAATGGATATAGTATGGTGTAGGAAATGTTATCACAATAATAAAATCATCCCCATTGTTTAGACAATAAATTGTCTAATGCTGGGTACCCAACTTATGCTATCATTTTTGAAATGCCATGAGTTTTAAATGTTTACTGATGATTGCAAGCCCCAATGAGCACAATTACAATTTACCAGCAGATAATCATCTTGCCTAAACATCTGTAAAAATTGTTATTATATACACATAATAATATACACATAATAATAACTTTTCATGAAGTCTTCTGTACAGATGTAGAGATATCTGTACAGAAGACTTCATGAAAAGTTTTTTTTTTAAAAAGTGTCTGTATATATGTACACACTACCTACATTAGTCAGAACCGTACCATTGGTGATTGTGAATTCACAACATAAAGCCAAATCACCAGATGCAACCTTTTTAAATGCTAAAAATGAAGAATGTGGGGCATAGACACTCTTGTAATATCATTCCAAAAGGTGTGGATTCTTATGATCGACCTGAAACCCAACTTTACTGTATATGTAGATCTTATATCATTGACACTAAAAAAGATTTGCATCTGTTACACGGTTTGAACGTCACACGCTCTTCTTTAAAGTAATGTCACAAAAAATGATCAAATAAGAAAAAGCATTTTTATTCCATGCAGGAATGAGGAAATCCCTTGAAATAAGTCACTGTTTATAAGTTAGTTCTGTGATTCTTATAGAATACGCAATTTCAATTTAAATAAAGTGTCTAGTTTAGAATGTCCAAACAAAAAAAATTGTTTTCTTCTGCAATCTTTTCTTCAGCTATGTAAGAACCAGGCAAGGCACACAACGCTTGACTGCAGTACATGATACCTAATCTATATCAAGTGGTGTGTACCATAGCTATTATAGCCATCTGAAAGAAGCATAAAAGCACTGCTTTCTTTATGTTTGAATGCACAGTCAGAGGCCATCCTTGACAATATAAATCTAAAAATATAAACGCCATGCCAAAAGGCACCATTAATCTGTAGTTCGCTAAAGACTAAATATATTTCTTAAAGTGAAAATTGGGACATAGTCATTCTCAATATCTTTTTTCCCAAGGGAGTGGCATCTATAATATATGCTATGCAGAGAGTCCAATAACCTGGTTGTTGTAGTCTGCGGTTTCCATACGCAGAATATATGGTATAATACTATCAATCTGCACATTTCCAATTAGGCCTGCAAAGAATAGTTCCTCCATAATTGCTGCACTCATTAGTCTTAAAGCTGGCAACCTCAGTAGCAGCCGGGATAGCCTGAAATGAAAAAGAGAATTCGCTGTAACCAGGCCAGTTACTATTAAAGTGTCAAAATGTATATATATAGCTGATATTCACTTGAACTTACCGGTAAGTATCATCTGGATAGGTTTTAGTTACATAATCTTGGAATTCCATGTAAGCCTTTTCCTGAAGCTTTTCAATGTTAGACACATTTTCCATTCCAGGGTGATCTTTAAAAATTGAATAATTAAGAAGTTAAAGTGTTAAAGACTTTCAGGATATTTATATTTTAGGGTGTAATATTTTAGTTCAAATAACTTTCTGCACACACAATAGTAATGGAAATAATATTGGCAACAACCTGACAGTACAGTGTGTTTAAAACTGACTTCACAGTGCTTTTAATCTCTGTTTATATACCTACCAGTATATAAATAGTTTGGAGTCAGAAAAACATTCAGCTGAAATATGAAAAGCATATTTTAAAATAGAAGAAGTAGTAATGATAAAAATGATACTTACCAGGGCTGAAGAGGACAATTGCTTTCAGGTAAGCATACTCATAACCATCTAGACAAAGCCTGACCATGCTGTTGCAGAAGTCCTGTAGTTTGAAGATGTGGTCCATTACCAACTTTACCTTGTCTCCAGAGAGCTTATCTGCCAGAACATAAACCAGTGCACTAGTTTGTTATCTATACACTTAGACTGCATATAAATCAAACATTAAGACACCAGCACAATGTGTTTTACACACACACACACAAAAACAACACATTTATAACAGTTTGTGTACTATATGAATACAGTAAAAATGAAAGCTAATAAAATGAAATGGATTGATACACACAATGCCTTAAGAGTAGCACAGAAGTCCAAAGCTCTTGTAGACAGATGCATATAAAAAAAGTATCCCCCTAATACAGAAATCCAAAGCTAGTAGACAAGACTACTGTACAACAATACTATTTGGTCATTCAAAAAAATTAACACAGTGCAAAAGTAAAGTGCTATAGAATAAAAAAATAAATAAAAACATTACAGAGAAATAATGAATAATAAAAAAAAATGGCCATAATAAAAAAAATAACAAAAAGGTCCAAAAACAACATCAAGTGGGATATGTAAAACAATGTAGAGAAAGCCATGTTTCCTAGTATGATTTAATCAACAGGGAAAATGTAATTTATCATAAAAATAGTATGTTATTTAGCTTCGAAATACAGATTACCATCTAGAGAATTTTTATCCTTCAACCATTGAGAAAATATCCTGATGTGAGGAATGTCAGTCAATGTGTACATGTATAAATGGCTATAAAATACAATCCCCTGGTAATATGTAAATAAGCACAGTCTGTGTGTTTCATACATGAAATCACCAGGGTATACCAGGAAATACCAGAAAATAATTTTGTTGTTCAGTTTTGGAAATGTAAGCAGGGCGTCTTACCATGCTGCATGCTGCTGTGCAGGTGATTAACAAATGCAGTTAGTATGGTTGTCACATTCATTACTTGGGAGCACTGAGCAAGACCAAGGGAAAACAACTCGTTCCAGCAAGCTTTCACTAGAGAGATGCTGACCTCTTGCCTGATAAAGAGACACAAACATTTAATTCATTGTTGCTCACAACGTAACAAATAGGCTGTTAATGTTGAACAACATACAAAACAGGTGGATACATCACTTATAGCAAGCAGCAGTGGTCTAACATTATAACTTTTTTTTTTTTTAGGCAAGAATTTTTATACTCACCCAAGAGCTTGGAAGGAGGGAATGGAGCGGGCCCAGTGCATAGATAAAAATAACAGACGTGATGCAGACTCACAAATATAGTGTACATTAAGGTATTCTGGCATTGGGGAAGGCATTGTGAGCTAAAAAGATAAAAGAAATTATATAAAGTACATTTATGTTATAAAATAGGTGTAATATGTACAAAATTAGTTTATAAAAATGAATACACAAACATTTCACTCACAGATTACCAGAAATCATATGGGCTTTATATTTATAAAACATTAATTATTTTTTTTCTGGAATAATCCAACTAAAAGGAAGAAACACCATAAGACTTTTTTTTTTTAATGTACAGATAATATATTCTTAATTACGTTCAATAAAACAACAATGTTTAAAACATTGTCCCATAAATATTTTGATACAAAATCATGTCCAACTCGTGTCCTAAACTAACAAATATTAACAGTGGTAAACATTACCCTGAAAGCTATGTGGGAATCACTGAGAAGTGGCCCTTCAATTTCAACAACATTCATATCTTGGAAAAGGTTGGAATTGGATTTGATGCTCTCCGATGAGCTCTGGGTTGAACTTTCTGATGTGTTCAAAGCTTTTGCCAGTGTATCAAAGGCTCTAAAAAGGAAAATAACGTTTTTATATTTGTAAAAATCTAAAATTCAGCAGACATCTTAAGTGAACAGGTAGCATTAATAAAGGTAGCATAAGCTGATCTGTTCATTCAACAATGAATCTTTTCAATGTGTGCTACTTTCTTTTACTTTTGCCTAAAATAGAAATTAGGAAAGTAGTACCTGGTGACTTCACTGCTTGATTGATTGTCCTGAGGAACCTCTGAAAGTGACACATCTCCATTACTTAAACTCTCAATTATAGATAGCTCTGTGCTTGATTGAGATAACTCTTTTGATTTATTAAGATTTGCAAGTGTTGTGACAACATTAGCCAAAGTGCTTAGATCCCCCTGACAGGCCTCCATCTGATAATAAATAAATAAAAAAAGAGAAGTACAATTTACAACTTTGCAATTAGTCATTAACACGAACAATTATATATTTTCATTATTTAAAATGTTGTTTATTTAGGGTGGTTTTTTTTAACATACAATAAAAAGTTTTGTAAATACGGACATAGCTTTGGTGTGTTCATAGTTCCCACTATGTAATTTACTACAATAAATGCTGTCATTTTAAATCTCTATCTTGTAGTCATTAAATGCATTGTGAAGTAGGCAATAAACTAATACACTAAAACTGCTGCAGCTGCCAATACTGTAAAAATCAGGTCATGATCCATAGTAAGCCATAGCCAGATTTGTATTGTTCAACAATGACTAATAGAATATTGTTCCATTCATGGTATATAACCCAATTTGGACAGAGTTCATAAAAATGGATCTTTAGCAATTAAAATATAAATATTTAGATAACCTTATATAAAATGTATACATTTATTACGTATTGTTATGATTCGACAGAACCTATGACTGGTAAGCATAGTTAAATTTTACAATAGGTTATAAAACAGGGAAAAAATATTTAATGTGATTGGTTGGAAAATATGCAGCAATTCCATTAGCAATTTGGGTATACATATACTCCCAACCAGCTAACAATTAATTGACGTAACTGCTCAATTAATTTTAGAATCTGAAGTCTTGGTATAAATGGCATCATCACTCTCCATGATTGTTTTGTAGTTAAATTATGTTATTAAATGATTTTAAAAAATGAAATACAACTCATACTCAAACATGATGATGAACATTTTAAAAGGACAATGGGGCTATTTGCGTAAGGCAGGAAAACTCGCGTTTTTTTCTTTCCCGGCTCATTGAGCCCCGTATAAAAAGACGCAAGCTTTCGGCCCCGTAATAGACGGGAAAAAGCACACTTCGCGTTTTTTCCCGTCTTCGCGCAGGATTGAATCGGCCCCAATACTAGAAACAATAACATAAAAATCACATCTATCCATGCTAAATAATAAAGAGATAAAAAAGTATGTGTCAATTTGGAATCACTTCCCATGTGACTCGTGAACCAAATATATTGACTTCTAACTTACTGTAGAAGTGAAGTAACTTACTTCTATCCTCTGTTTTTAACATAGAGGGCTTACCTTGTCATGTGTTATGAGCATGGGCTCACTTTTAATTCCAGACTCTATGTTCACTAACATTCCAGGGTCTAACAAACTTGTCGACCTGCAAAAACATTTTCCATGTATGTGTCATAACATGATTTGGTTTGCCCACATTAAATAATCCAACTACACAATGAGTATGGCTGTTTTTAAAGACAGTAAAACAGGAAAGAATTTTGATATGCACATTACATGGTTTTATTTCATGTGAACCTTGGCCAAATAGTTTGTTTCCAAGACACTTTCATGCTTTTCTAATGAATGGTGGCTTATTTTGTGCCCTGGGCATGCATGCTACCTGACGTTTTTAGACTTAAAAGGGATGACACTTCAGATGAAGAGGTTGGCTTAAGTTTGCAAATGAGTGTTGCCTTATAGTCAGGTTACACTTTGGCCATTTCTTCTAAAGCACCCATACAGGCTTGTAGTTCTGATTAATTACATTTGCATGAAACTGAGTTTCCAGATCTATCAGAATATTTTAATTGGGGATCACATTGCATCAGAAATAAAAGCCTGAATCTGGCCCATTGTTACTAGAGCTAAATATTAGTTTGATTTCATAAATGTATTTGAATCTACCATGGTAGGATCTTCAGTAAAGCTGAATGCTTTAGCATACACATAAATACTTACCGGCTTTATTTTTACACTGTTATATTTAGAGTTCCCTTGATGACAGTGTATCATCCATTTACCAATATATTACCATACATTTACCAATATTTTACCATACATTTACCAATATATATTACCATACATTTACCAATATTTTACCATACTTTTGCCAATTTTCCTTCTTTTTCCTACTTTGTTGCTAGCTTTGCTGTTATGAATTTAAGTACTACAAGTTTTGAAAAGTGTACAATTTTGTTTTAAGATTTGTGATATTCAGAAATAAAATGGAGCAGCTTAAGTAAAACCCAGTTCTGGTGTTTTAAGTTTTAAGTACATTAAATATAAATATACATAAATAAACACACCTTGTGGGTTTGTTGTCTGTTACAAATGTGGTTGTTGCAGCAAGAGGACTACGCAAATCCTTTCTAATATAGATCTTTTCTGTTGATGCTGCGCAATTTGATGATTTTTCTCTGGAGACCTCAATGGGCTTTCTCTCACACTGCACAGCTGTAAATAGACAGGTAAACATTAAACAGTCACACATTGAAGTGTACATATATTGTGTGTATTATTACTTTCAGTGTTGCAGCTGTAGGAAGTTTGAAATTGGACAGTAATATACTAAAAAAAAACTGTCTAATTACATAATACATAATGTAAAACTATGGACATTGTGGAGAAGTCCCATAAATATCACTAAAGGAATTCAAACCACATCCATGAGAGCCAGATACTTTTGTGCGCTTGATAAACACTTTGGGCTGGATTCAGCTTTTCACTCTCATGACTTACACTCATGAGTTACACTCTCATGGGTAAAACCATGTTGAATTGCAGGGGGGTTAAAATGAATGTCAATGTTTGCATGCAGGGAGAATACTTTTTTTTTGCAATTTGCACACAGATACTGACCACAGCGTTACAGTTACACTGTTATTAGACTTGGGCTGGAAACATCAGCTGTCACCTGTTATGCTGATTGCAACTAATTAAATNTACCTCCCCTGCAACATGGTTTTGCCCATGAGAGAAGTCATGACAGTGAAAAGCTGAATCTGGCCCCTTGTGAAAAACCATACACACAAAAATTGTCATTCATGATGCATAAAATACAAGAGTACAAATAAACTTCATACAGTTGTTTTTGTAAAAGCAAATTTCCTGTCTTGCTAAGTTATGTTATCAAAAGTAAAAGATGTCTCGCAAACAGATTACATTTTATTTTAAAATTTAAAGACTATACATACATATATCTTTCACCTCTGATATGCATCTCAGGAACTGCAGCAGCTGCAAATCAGGGATCTCTATATATGTGCAATGTTTTTAATAGCAGCTATTAAACATCATTGCACATAAAAATAGAAACTTTATTTGCAGCTGCTGCCAGGTGGTCTGTTAAATAAATACATAAAAGAAACAGGCACCATGTAGGCAGCCTGTGGGGACCTAATTCATCCTGCTTCATGGAACACAGGAATCATCTAACAAGCACATTGAAATGGAGCCTGGTAAGATAATGTGTATTTGCATGTGACAGCAGTTAGGTATGTTTATGTGTGTCATGGTCTGTGTAACATTTTAAAGTTTCTGTTGTTCATTGCACTGATGGGAACGGATACAGTGCTAGCGTGTGGGAGAGGGGAGTGAACTCCCACATCACTCTCCACTAGCACACGGAAAGGCAGGTGTATAGCAGCGCTTGATTGCTGACCGTGCACGCTTCACCAACCCCAGCCCCGATCCCTTAATTTAAATCCCTCCCCACCTAGCTTGGTGGGTGGGGAGAGGGATCGGCCTGCTGTGTGTGGAAGATGTGCTGCGGACAGGATCATGGATACAGTTCATTATACTAGTGTTAGAGGACAAGCTATCCCATTATGTGCAAATTAGGTAAGTAGCAGTTTGAACTTGATAGAACAGGTTAAATAAATACTCACAATCTTGTTTCATTCCAAGTGCAATACACCTTTGCAGCCTGCAGTATTGACAGCGGTTGCGGTAGTGTTTGTTGATGACACAATCTTTTGATCCTCTGCATGTGTACACCAAGTTTTTTCTAATGCTTCTTTTAAAGAAACCTTTGCAGCCCTCACATGTCACTGCTCCATAATGACGCCCTAAGGAATCAGAAAGGTTCACTTTATTTAAATGCTTTTGGTAATGCATTATGTGTGTTTTTCCATGTATTTATTCGCATTTAGTATAGTACTGATAGGCGGTAGAGCCAGGTTACGATTGAGCATTGTTCAGCAACATAAGGATCTTGAAAGCCTATTTATCCTAGCTGTCTCAATCCCAATTGCGCCAAAACTCAGCACAGCCTTAAGGTGGCCATCCACCGGACGATTTTTACCCTAAACCCACGATTGGGTTTAGGGTAAAAATCGGTCCATGGATGGCCACATTAAAATAAAAAGGAAAGGCGAAAATCCTAAACAAACGATATCGTTGATCAATCGGAATTTACGATTGATCAGCGATGATCGTTTGATTTTGTTTTTTTCAAAATAAAAATGTAAATACCTGTAAAAAAAAAAAGTTTCAATTAAATAATAAAACACACTCACATTCTTGGGGACTTCGCCGGACACTGGAGCTGTGCCCAGCTCCTTCTTGTGATGGTCCGGCGTCTCTGACTTCTACGGAGAGACGTTGTATGTGCGTGACAGCACCACGCATATACAGCGTCTCTCCGTACAAGACGAAGACCCCAGGTTTTATTTATTTATTTTTATTAGTCTTTTTACATTTTTTACTGGTCAACTTGAGAACGATATCGGTTCCGTTTGTCGTTCTTGTGGATGGCCAGCTTTAGTTGTCATTTCTTGGGGGACACAAAACGGAAGTACCTCATCACCCATTAATCCCAAGCTAAAGTGGTCATCAAGCATAGGTGGATTGGACATGAACATTTTTGGGGGCCCATTGCAGTGGGTATGACCAGTGTTGTGTGAGGTGGTAAATTATGTGTGTCCCCATTCATTACACTTCATCAAAGTGTGCCCTCCTTTAACACACTTAGTGCATGTCTCACATTGATCCTCATGCATTTGAATGGAAGACATGCTCATCATGTTAATCTGGCCCTGGTTAGGGTGTCTGATTGTCAGTAGGACTGTAGACAAAGTATACTTTCTGAACTGTCATTGTATGTGTCATACCATAGGTGCAGAGTTGAAGGCTACTCTTTTGTTTGAAAGGATTTTAATAAGGTGATCTAGTTACTTCCCACATCCCCAAGAAATACACTGCAACTGGATTTATGCATGTTTGTTTGTGTTTCATACCTTTGCCTGGTAGCAAAAAACATTACCTAGTCTATCACACAGGAAGGTTAAAGATGACATTGTTTTTATATATGTGAAAGACCTTCACACCAATGTTATATATGTAGCTTTATTCTATCAAAACAATTTGGATTTGGAACCAGTTGTGTATACATACCTGACGCTTTATCGCCACACACCACACAAAGATCCACTATTGGTTTGTTTAGATTTTGATCTATGCACTGGGAATCTGATAATATCTGTAACAATAATAATGAAAAATAAACAGCTAAAATTATGTCAAATTACACACACACAAACACACACTATTTGAAAAATAAAGAAATTGCTGTTTACAAAAAATGTTTATATATATAAAATACACGTGTGTGTGAATTACCTGAATATGCTGTCCAGAAACCTCAGGGCTGGAAAAGAATATCTGGTTGACTCCAGCTGCATCAGGCGTAGTTAGATAAACCTTGCCCTGGCTGGGGTCTTGCCTAGCAAGAATTACTTTACTTGGAGATGTACTGTCATTGTTAGTCAAGAAGAAGCGTTTGCTTGCCCCACTCGGATCAACTGTTGTTACAATTTGAATCTTCTGATCGGTCTGCTGATCTGTAACGAACTAAAAACAAGCCATTCTCAAAAANACAGTACATATATTATATGAGTGCTTGTATATATGTTTGCCTAAGGAATAACCTATACTGATTGCTAATATACATGTAAATGACAAAAAACGTGAAAATGTAGGATAGAGAGAATACAAAAAGTATAGCATAGTTATATTTCAATGAAAATATTGTTCCTAAATTGAGTAATTTACATGTTCTCATGTTGAGATGTGCACAAAATAATTAACTTAGAATGAGACCACACAAGTTATTGCACTAAACAACAAGCAGCATTTCCAAAGGAATCATGCAAATAAAAGAAATATAGAATTGCTGAAAGATACCGGCAGAATATACAGCAATGCCCGAATAACAATAAAAAAAAGCTTTCTCTTTAATGCACCTGTATACGCTGTGGTATGGAAACAGTGGATTCTGATGGAATGAGCTGTATCCTCTGAGAGCTTCCATCCATCAATGCTGTATGGCTTACTTCAGTTTGTGTACGAGATAGCTAAAGATACACCAACACATGATGATGTTAATAGCTGTTAATAATCTGTAATATAATATTTTTCATATGTTTCTTTGTATATTGCATACACCTGTTTATATTAAGCTATAAGTTGATTTAAGCAACAACCATTTTGTCAAAGTGTTTGGAAGCATGTCTGGGACCTGTGACTGACAGATTGTGTGGGTCAACAGAAGTTATTTTTGCAGCTAGATACAGGATATACAAGTTGGGTGCAATAGACACAAGTTGAAATACATATACATTTTTTTATTATGGAAAAATCTAACACTTTTAAATTCACTATGATCTGGTGAATTCCTTTTCATTACATGATACAAAGTTGCTGATCTCTGTTTTACTAACTTTCAGAACGGAGGAGCCGATAGGAGCTAAAATCAAGTTCATGCAGGGTACGCATATATTAATATCTTACTTTTCAGATTTAGTGATACAATATGATTGATTTTTCTGCTCTTTTCTTTTTGTATGTTTAATGTGTTTGTTCCATCTGTCTGGACCACAAGCAAGCTGTCAACAGGGTAAACTTTATTCCATGGCGTGCTTGTGGTGCAACAACAGCCCTTAAAGACAGGTGTTTGAAAGTAGCTGGCCTTCGGCTTAAAAATAGATTAAGCAATATCAGATTGTGCAGCGGCAACTTTTATCGGTCCCTTTCTCAAGTTAAAGCTGGGCATACACTATAAGATAAATTGTTCCAATCGAAAGAGCTGACAAAACCATGTTGAATTACAGAGGAGGTAAAATGAATTAGTTGCAATCAGTATTACAGGTGAGAGATGACGTTTCATATCCCAAGTCTAATAACAGTGTAACAGTAACACTGGTCAGTATCTGTGTGCAAATAAAGACAAAAAGAACAGTAATATCATATACCTCTCCCATTTGTTGTTCAATAATCTGATGGGCTATTTCTTCTATTGAAGCCATGATGTGTCTTCACAGTACAGTCCTTGGGACAAAGTAATGTCTTTAGGAAATCCAGTTTCGTACACAGTTCAGCCTATCAAATGCACCAACAGATATAAAATATTTGGTTTAGCAAAAATAAAGCATGCACACATTAGCAGGAGAACATAAAATCCACATATGGGCATGATATCTCTAATATAACAATCGCAGTCAGAAGGGAAATATGCTGTATATATTGTTTAGGAAACATGCAAGTGAACATTTTGTTACAAAGGCAAATGACATTAACTATCAAAGATATAAAGATACAAATTTTACTTCATATTTGCTTAGAAATGTATTTATTCTTTGCTATATGTTGGCATATCAATAAAGTTTTTGTACTCTATAACCAACTTACTATTTTGTGTCTTTTTTGATTAATTTAGCATTGAGTTTTGTATCACTTAAAAGTAACTCATATTTACTTACTACACATTTGTTAAAGTGCTGTAATATGCAAACACAACAGATAATCATAGTCATAAGTTTACATTTCTTCAGTAGATTGGATGCCTCCATTGAAGTATGCAGTCATCACAAACAGCATTATTAAAAGTTTCCCAAAGTCAGTCCAAAGGGATCCATAACAGCTCTTCTCCTTTCAGAATCGCAAGAGATATAAAAGTGTATCCACCAAACAGTGCTGGCAGGATTCTGCAATGGCTATAGCCTTCCATGTGAACACATGGGAGAACACTCCACTTACTTGCACAGATTTTCATGCCACTTCCCGTTTATACTCACTTATAACAAGGAGAGACTGGATGTCTTCAATAGGGGGCATGCATAGTGCATTTATATGAGAAGACAGGGAAATTGGAAAACAGACAAGATAAGGGATAAGATACATTGCATTGCATGGCAGCAGCTGGGATGCAGTGAGTATTGTGTGGTGGTGATTATACTGGATTATGTGTTGAAAGGTACTAACTAGGGCAAAGTTAGTTACTTTGCTCTGAAGTTCAAATAAATACCTCTAGGTTATGTAGCTATCTGGATTGCCCAGTGCAATCTCTCTCTTGTGCCTGCACAAATGTGTAAAATAACAGTTGAATATTGGTATAAACAGAAGTACCTATACTGTAATCTGTATTACTGAAATGGCTCCTTTCTAAAAGTACACCTCGTTTCAGTTTTAAAAATGCATTAGATATTTAAAGGATATTGCAGTGTATATACACATTGGATGCAAAATGACAGTTCCTATGATGTTACAATCAACTAATTGTGAGTATCTTGTTATGTTTTCTATCTATCTTTATTTTATTAGTAAAGGTTCTGTAAATAACATTAGGCCAAAAATAGGAATTGATTTATTAAATTTGGCATACACTGAAAAATTATCTGACAAATAATCCATACAATTACTATAACTTCATTTATGATAGGTTAGTGTTCCAATGAATTAACTCTCTGGTAACATTTAATGATAATGATCTCTGTGTGGTGGCCACACACTACACTGATTATTGGTCCGCTCATCCAAACAACAATAAAAGCTGTAGAGTGGCGTAGATGGAATTTGGAGATTTCAAACTGCTTTTTAAGTTTAGAATTCCTGACTGATATGAGAGACAAGCTAGCTAGTGATATTTTCCAGTGCATAGAATTGTTATGGAGGCTGCCACAGCAGTGTGTGTCATAACGATTTTCTCAATAGAAAGTGTCCTATTTATTGTATATTTTCTGCTGTGAGCAAAAGTCTATAGTCAGTGCTCACCTTGATTTGCTGTTATGCTGACCATACACTGTATAAAACCTATTGGATGAGCTGCACAATTATTGTAGTGTACAGCTGTATTTACTATACAGTATTCTTATAGTGTTGTTGATGTTAATGTAAGTCATAGTACCCGACTATTTTCGAAAAGGAAATATGGGGCAGTATCCAAAATAGCTTTGTATACAATCAAAACCCCCAATAAAAGAACCTGAGGAATCCTCAAACACTAGGATGTATTATTCAGACGACTCTGCATCTACTTTGNAATGACTAGTTAGTAAAGCTGACCACACACTAGACGATTATTGGCACCAGTATTATTGAATAGGGCTAAAAATCGTTCTAGTGTGTTGTGAAGTTAAACTTAAATAAATAGCGATAAATCATTAGTTAAATGCTAGGGCACGATTATTGGATCAATATGAAATTCCAGATAATCGTGCACTAGCCTCTATCTTTTCATCAGTGTATTGTTTCTGTGGTGCCCAGCGCTGCAAAACACACATTATATAACAAAATTAAGAAGCACCGTATAGAGGGAGAGGATGATTGTTTTTCATTTACAGGCAGCCNTCCATTCAGAAGGACAGGATGACTGCAGTTCAGGAAAGAACTTCCTCTCCCCTCTCATGAAGCCTGTACCGGAGCCTGGGTATGTACTGGATTTGTACTAGGCTCTGGTACAGGCTCCAGCAGAGGGTAGAGAAAGGTCTTCCCTGCTGAAGTGGAGGGGAGACAGCTGGACACTCACACTAAAACAATGATTGTGATGACTGGACGTTTATTGGCACCAATATACACTAGAGCGATCAGCGTTCTCGTCAGTACCCAGCTCAAGTCTGTACACCAAATTATTGTTGGAGGGGAGGGAACAGGGCTCTGCTAGAATCATGATCATTCTAGTGTAAGGTGCCAATAATGGGGCAGTTATCGCAGGGGAAATCGCAGTTTTACAGTGATATTATTTACCTTTATTTAAGTTTAAAAACAAATTTTAAAAACCCATAACATTGTGTGGTAGTGTCCTGTAATGCAACACAACACATTTATTTTATTATTCATATACAGAGCTGATTGGACATTTACTTTTACCCATTTAAAAGTAACACATTACAATGAGTCCATGTAAACTATAGATAGAAACTAATACGTTCTTAGTCGCTAGGAATTCCCCCACTAAATAAAACTATAACATGGTAACATTTTCTTCTATAGACAGCGGAAGACACTCCATAGAAAGAGCTCAGCGAGCTGCAGCACTATGGAGAGTGGGGTCCACTGGTGACTGATGTTCACGCGTGCGGCGGCACATACAGGCGGGAGACGCGCGCACAAGCCCGCAGCTAAGCGCGCGCACCGGAGGGGGCAGGACGGAGCGCGAGCATAAGCAAGAGAAGGGGGGGGGTGGAGGAAGGAGCGTGTCCGGGAAGCTGTTCCTGTCGGGTGGAGGTCAGAGGTCATAGTCAGAGGGTTAAAGCGTGACACGGTCACGACGTCCGCGACGTGCCCATACATGGTGCGAGGCATTGGTGCACGGTTGCCGACGTGTCGCCGGTATACGCTGCGGCTCAGTCCGCAAATGACCGTCTTTGATGCTCGAGCGCTTCTTACCTGCGTTCGCGAAAACACTGTTGCAGCCACACGGTTGTCAAGTGACGTAAACCCCGTAATCTGCCGAACACGGTTCCCGGCGGGTCAGAGTTCGTGACCCTCCCTCAGCTCCACCGAGTACGCGGCTCCTCCCCGTGACCGATGCGTTGCTAGAGCCGTGATTACGTCACCGGGCGCCCCGTGCGGCATGACGCACTAAGGAGCTGGGGAGAGTAGTGCATGGNGTGTCATGTGCCGCTAGTGGTGTGACTGGTGCTTTTACTAATGCACATCGCCATGACACAACAGTGTAGCTGCGAGTGCAGGATACAAAGCGTCCTAATGATCAGCTGTGGGACACTATTATATCAGGGGATCTCTGTGCTGTTTGACAGAGGGTAGGAAAGTCTTGCGTTGTGCTGAAGTCTCATACCCCTTTCCCACTGACAAATAAACCCGGGTTCAT
>JABWIB010004913.1:5687-19707 GCA_016617825.1 Platyplectrum ornatum
TTTATCTTACCGTGTGTGCCCAGCTTTGGTTTTGTGATTTCAGCAGAACGGAAGACGCTGTGCCATTTGTTCCCGTGGAATGAAAAAAATTATGGGAGAAAATTCTGAAAACTAACGCAATAAAGATGTAATATCGGGGCAAGTGTAGACCAAAACCATGTTGCATACCCTCCAACTGTCCCGATTTTAGCAGGACTGTCCCGCTGTCCCTCCCTCCTACCAGTTTGTCCCGCTATGGGGACAAACTGGAAGAAAACTGGTTTCTTTGTTTTGCCGCGACCGCGGCACGAAAAGGGGGCGTGGCTTAGCCGTGGGTTTGGCCTGGGCAGGGGGCAGGACATGTGTGTCCCGCTCTCTCCCTGGAAAATATTGGGAGGTATGATNTTGCAGTGTGAGGGGTGCATTTTATTGCACATAGAGTAAAAGCTTTTGCACACAGAACTCACATAGTGCAAAGCTTTTTCAGAGATCTGTAAATTAGAGTTGAACTAGGAAACCTCACCTCTGAACTATAATTCTGTTATCACAATTCTGTTAAATTGAACCTTCCCTTACAGCTAGACATGGCTTTGCCCCAGTCTACACTCGCACCTATTTTGCCCTTACTAGAAAACTATAGTTACTGATTTATTGTGAAGCATGCTGTTTAAATACCTTCTCCCCCATTTCAAGTGATGATTTTAACCTCAAAACTTTTTTTCTGATTTAAAACAGCTTTTTATTGTATAGATTCAGGTCATTTGTTCATTTCCCACATTTTCAATTAACTGCAGTGAATTCTCCTCCATAAAGAGACAAATTGATGATAAATCACAGCCTGCTAGAATGTAACATTTATGTAGTGAAGGTGCCCTCTAAGGGGTATAGTACAATATGTTTTATTAACAAAAACTTGTAGAAATTTTAGGGCTGACTGTAAATCCACAGTTACAGAGTTACCCATTATAATCAAAAGCCGGTGCTCTGTTACCATGCTATGTACCAGGCATCATGCACTGCACCAAATATACCCCTTTTAGGTTGCTATTTAATTTACTTTTCTGCACTACCATGGCAGCTGGAGGCTGAGAGTGGCTTTGACCACCCTGCAAATACACAGGTTTTAAAAACAGCAATCAGGGTGTTCAGATTGGCAGTGTTGACCCAGGAATTTTGATGAAATTCCTAGGTCATCACTGTAGACTCACTAAGACCCTGGTCCAACCCTGGAAAACCCCTGCTTTTTACCCAGGTCTCGTTTAAGAAGACATGGATTTTTTTTAAAGGTGCTGTTCAGATTACCACCAAAAACCTGTGAATTTCATGAAATACCAGGTTTTTGGTTGTAATGTGAAAGTGATATCTATCTGCACTGACATCGTCCTTTTGGCATCACTTGTAATAATAAATCTCTGTCATTGTTCAACTTTATATTTAGCAAGCAGTGAACTTCTGAAAAGTTGATTCATTATATGGGAATGGTTAGCATACAGAATATGTAGGATATCACATCACCCAACATGTAATGTACTTACAAAAAGATGCANGATTGCTTTTTCAAGCCTTTGTTATTGCAACTTGAAAATAAGTGGCGGTTCATTCTTATGTGCAAGGCATGTTTAGTCACACCTGGAATATGATGGCTAGCTTGTTTTTAATGAAGGTATACACCGCTTCAGGGAACTTGTAGTGAAATGAAATTAATTTACTTTCTCCTTAGCATTTCCTAAATGACACTGAGCTAAGGGCCTGTTCTGGAGCTGAAAACAAAAAGGAAACACATCCCACATTCTGTAAATAGCAGAGAAGACTATACGGGATCCAGATGTGCACCAAGTTCAATGCAGATGTGTTCCCAGAAATGTTCCCTTTCACCAGTGATCCTAACACAAGTGCTAATGACTTGGTAGTGGTGACTATACCAGAGTGTCAAATATATTATAAACTGGGAAAAGTGTGCAAGATGAGGGCACTAATGTCTACATTGTACAAATACTACAAATGGGAAAGCTATTAAATGTTAAGAATCATGTATAATGTAACAAAACAAGCTGCATAATGAAGCATTTTATTATAATCATATTGTTTTTCTCAATCTGCAATGAACATCATATAATAAAGGCACTATATAGTAGGAGCATTTTGCAGAAGTTAGCACTTCAGGCTTTATTAATGCTGGGTGTCAGGCTTTACTNACTCATTACTGTTAATGCAATATGGTAATACCATGTTTTATACACAGCTCTAACCACTGTGTCCACTATCATCACAATGCTGTCATGTCTCCATGCCCACTGTAACAATAAATAGCTATTGTTATATTCAATTGCCTTTACTGTTATTCCCTCAAAGATCCTGTTTGTGCCTATACATGTGTAGAGATGTTTTTGTTAAAATTTAGAGGTTTATTACAAGCACTGTATTACAAGCACTGTATTAATCAAGAAGCAATTTAAAAATGATTTTTTGTAAGATAGAAAGTTCTCCCTTTGATCTTTTCCAGATAAAAATATAAAGATTTTATTCTATTTAATATATACTATTTAATATATATAATATATACAAGAAAATCAGGCTTTAATTTAAGATTACAATCAACAAAGTATAGTGGTGGTAGTCATAATAAACACCTACTACTATACCTCTTCTGGACCTTCACAAGTATATGAAATATGTTATAGTTTTAATACAACTTGTTTAAAAAACCCAAATCAATAAAAATGTATAAGCAGCTTTCCCATACCTTTGGAAAAAGCTTAACAGCTAACACAAATGTCTTATTTAAATAAATAGGTTTAGTTACTAAAGCTGGCCATCCACCAGCACAATCATCGATCCCAGCAGGAGGGACCCATAATCAGGACATTATCCTCAAAAAGTGGTTCTCTAATTCAAAAGTCTTCAGTATCTTGTTTTTCTTTTGTTTCATATATCTTCAGAATTAATGAATGGTCTCTCATTATAACCCGCAGCAAATTGTTCTTTAAGATATCTGTTAAAAAGCAGTAGATATTATCTTTCCACGCACCTTATGGAGACAGAGAAAAATGTGTGCTGCTGTAATGACTTAAATTTGTATATTCGTGACTACTTAAAATTTAGCTTTGTTATACTAGGTTATAAACACCTGTTTTATCTATGGCTTGGTCCATCTTGACAGTGTACAAAACACATTTCTTTATTTATTTTTATGGTGTCATATTCATCAGACCCTCCCATGAGGTATAGACTGACATGGCGGTCAGTGTGCAATAAACCAACACTGCCATATTGGGGAAAGTGGTGTATAGAGGACATATTATATGCACAATGCTGTAATGCATTGATCTCAAGTCCTTTTGGTTGTTCCCCGTTATCAAATATGGAGTCTGGTGAAGGATCAGTTTGCTGTCATATTTTAACCCCATAACCCACTTCTAACTTCCACCCTTACTATGACCATGCTATTAGCATGTCACCAGGGCCATTCATTACACTTAATTAAACTGTATCCCCCTTTTATCACACTTGTTGTTCTGATGCAAGNGGGTGGATGTCTCTCATTTATCCTCATGCATTTTAATGGGAGGCCTGNAATTTGACTGTATGTGTGAGCCTTTTTTCAGATGGAGGCCTGGGGCTATAGTCCCATCCACCCCATTGTTAATCTGGCCCTACATGTCACCCTTTTTGGCCCCTTAGTCTGTGATCAGATCCTAATTATTTTCATATATTTGCAATGGGTTTTGAGATCCATTTATTACATATACCATTCTGAAAAGTATGCTCCTCAGCCTCCACTATAGTTTTGACTCCCATAATGATTTCATATATCATCCATATTTATTAGCCATCTCTGCTGTAGTTTTCGTTTCTTCTTTGTGCTTCTTCTTTCTGCTGTCATGGTTCCCCTTTACCCTCCGCCTCACGTTCCTCTGGTTGACAACCTCTGCTGAAATGGATAATTACAGATTCCAACTAATAATTAGCTATGACATAAGGAGCAGAGTGTAAGATATTATTATTGTGCACCCTGATGGTGGATGGGTATGGATATTGCTGTATATATAACCTAGGTAATATAGTAATCATAAAACCTATATTGCAGGGCAGAACAGAAATTTTGTAAAAGATCAGAAGTATATGCCAAATAAACATACAAATGCAGATATCACCAGTATGTATTCCCAATCTGTGTGATGTCATTTGAGCAGGAATTATTAAATACACAAATCTATTATGGAGATCATGTATAGAGCAGATCAAGTACCTCAATCCAAAATATATACCAATGAAACTGAATAGACACTCATCCGCACCATGTATCCACGTGGTTGGTTTTTGTTTTTGTCTTTTTGAATCAGGTAGTTTTTTATTTTATTTTCAAGGTAAGATAACAACAGAAAACATTAAAACACATACATACAAAACCTAAAAATCACAGCACAAACAATACAAGGTGAAATATGTACTATGCACATTCGATATAGTAAACAGACAAGTGTACACAATTGGTAGAGACATGTGGAAACAGTATAGCAGCTATTAAAGTCAAGAACGGCATTATGTGTTTGAAGAGGGTATAGGCAAGCCCACCACCGCCACATAGAATGGGAACTCCAGCCAGGGAGACTAGACCTTGATAAACTTATGTAACACTTTTCTAGAGATAAAAGGTTTTTTGTGTCTAATGGTGTCATTAACAGGGAAAAAACAGTGGTCCAATAGGAGCCATCGAGTTGTGGGCTATTATCACTTTCATCACCTTTCCAAGGTCATTTGAGAAAAATATGTATTTATAACAGAATCAAAAGTCCTCCAATGAGTGGCCAAAAAGGCAAATATTAGGGTCTGAACAATCCTTCTGGCCTGACTTATGAGTGGTGGGAGAGACCTCCCCTACTACATGCCAGGAGATTCTGCACCAGAGACCCCCTGCCTCTCCTGCGAGCTAGGAAATGTTTGGTTGTAGCGCCCAACGTCCCAGTCATCCATCCAATCAATTGACTAAGCAGAGTTGCACAGTAATACTAGTCAAAACTAGGCAATGGCAGCCCACCATCATCCTTTGACTGCTGAAGAACACTCATTTGAATCCACACCCACTTCCCTGCCCACACCAATGAGGATATGTAAGTTTTAGTTGTTTGGAAAACCTTAGTAGGTATAAAAAAGGAGCCTGCAGTAGAGGGTACAATAATTTAGGTTTAATAATCATTTTCACTAAGTTTATGCTTCCAGAAACTGTGAGCGGGGTTTTCTATGTATTTAGTAAACTCGCAATGATGGAATTGCCCTGTCAGTGGCCATCCGACTATAACAGGTAGTTACAAAAAATTGCTATTTGCCTTAGTTGCCGTATGAATACCAGGACACTGGATCGAATAGTAGATGCAACAAAACTGACGAGTTTGACACCACGTGAGGGAATGGGAGCTCATCATATTCAGTGAACACTTATTTATCAGTAACAATCACCAGCTGCACAATTTCCCGGTACATACTGCCTTGTTAATCGTCTCCAAGCTATCCCAGAAACCTTTGCTGCAGTAATATGCTTCAACAACATACTCATCCAGGCTATATACAGAATTGTGAATGGATATTGTTTCACATGTGTCAGTACACCGCCCCCCCTCCGTCCAGATCGAGAGGTGTAATAACCTCACATAAGATCCATTGAGGAGGGCACTGAGGAGGAGGAAATATTGCCATCTACCATCCACATTTTTAATTATTATTTCTTTTTTACTAATTTACATTTAAAAAAAAAAACATTTTATTTCATTTTTTTCTATACTGTTATCCTCCTGCTGCCGCTCTAGGCAGCTGCCTAAAGTATGGGTGCGCCAGCCCTGTTCTCGTGTGATTTATTATTCTGGTATGTACCTGGCTTAACTTTCCTCTCTGACTCAAGTGGCCTTGAACTAAAAATTTGGCACAGATTTGTGGACCACATCAGACACTTATCCTGTGTATTGTATAACTATACAACCTGTGCACACGTGGCGGCTTAGAAGTGAGTGATGAGTACCGCACAGTGTTTTAGGTGATTTTAGCGCACTGTGAGATGCAGTTTATGAACAGGAAAATGTCTATATGCGGCTGATAACTGTGNCTAAACAATTTAGCTGTTATTGTCCTGTAAAACAGTTGCACAAGACAAGTGTAATGATGGGATTGCATGGGGCTCATTAACTTGATGACTTCAGAGGTGCAAAGGCAATGGTGTCTCTGTGATTTATGAAATTAGATCTCCAAGTAGGGGTGTATCTTTTTAACGGCTCGTCTCTCTGTAATGTCAATTTTAACGGCCGCTCATAATTAAGACGCTTGCTAATTTTACACCAGATGCTTTTCATGCTGGCTGCGAGATCACATTAATTTGTGCTGAAAGGAGGTAAGGTGTTTGAGACACAAGAAGACATATCATTATGCGTGTTGTATGTTTCTGAGGGGCTTTACAGTTATGCAAATGTGAAGATCATCATTGTGTGTAGAATCCTTAGGGCTCTGTCTGCCGGCTCTGCATTGAGTTGTTATTTCAGAAAGATGGTAATTTGAGGAACTTTCTGTAATGGATGTCTTTTTTCTTTTCCTGTCATATCTTGTTACCCTGCAAAGGCACAGACCTCATGTTGTTTTATAGTAAGAATACGTTTACAGATGTAGAGACCTACTGGAAACTCCTCTGCTGACCTCTTCTGTTTTCTAATAATTTTGTATGCCTGTTTTTGCTGCTGAATCTCTATGAATAAAACGCTGCACAATTTTAGAAGCCTGTAGCACAACTGAAAATCAAATACCATCCGCATATAAATGATGTACCTTTATCTTTGTAAGACAGAAAATGTTTATTTAAGCTATAAGCTAAAATGTATCTGTCATATTTTTGGATCATTATTATCCTAGGGCCAAATCAACATTTCCATTGAACAGAGCATCCACAGAGATCCATCATTGGATTCACCCTGGACTAGTATTCCATGCGAATGTAGGTTATTCCCCTTTCTCTCATACTTTCTCTCATGGCTTTCTGAACTCCGACACTTACCCAGAATTTTGAACCATCCTTAATCTCTACTGTACTATTAACATACCTCTCTCCTCCCCAGGACCGGCGACAAAGGGGGACAAGGGGTCAGCTGTGACGGGCACAAGCTTCAGGGAGGCCCCATCAATAATGTTGGCACTATTGAGGAGGGGCCCCCCAAAACTTGTGTGTACTGGACCCCAAGATTTATGTTGCCCACCTTGCTCCTCTCTACTAGCACTTTCCCCTTTAACACCAACATAAACTCGTTAGATTGACATACAGTGCAGTGCAACCTCGTATGGATCTACTAACCTGAGGATCCATACATGTAAGTGTATATAAACACCTGGCTTTTGCAAGCAAAGCACAATGAAGCTCATAATTTGCACTTATTTAACATAGTAACATAATTGTAGAGGTTGAAAAAAACATCAGTTCATCAAGTTTAAACTATATTGGAACACAAGAGCTCTTGACTAAGGTAATTACATACCAGTCATAAATCTGGATACCCTTTACCTCTAAAATACATCTATTGATCCTGCCATCACAACCTTCTCNGGCAATAAATTCCACATCCTCACTGCCCTTACTGTAAAGAAGCCTTTCCTCTGCTGGTTGTGAAACTTCCTTTCTTGTAATCTTAGCGGGTGACCACGTGTCCTCTGTACAGTTCTATGGGTAAAGAGTTCATGTGATGGTGATCATATCACCTCTTAGACGCCTCTTTTCTAATGTAAACATGCCTAAACTAACTAGCTGTTCCTCATACTCTATACCAGGGCTCGAAGTGGGGGTGTATACAGGGGTATACCATACCGGCACTTCTTCCACTAATGTAATTGAAATATTAAAAATCTCCATTGACATCCATTATATTCACTTATTTCATACCGTCACTTCTGAATGGCCATACCCCCACTTCTAAATTGCCACTTCGACCACTGCTCTATACCCCTTATCAGTTTTATTGCCCTTCTCTGAACCCGTTCCAGTTCTTGTAGATGACTACTGCATCTCTTGGCTCCAAAGCAACAAGAAGCCATATTTGCCATGTTAGAATTTGTGTGGATACATATATATATATATATATATATATATATATATATATACTACTTTTGCAAAATATATATATATATATATATATATATATATATATATATATATATATATATATATATATATACAGTGGACTGGATCCAGACTTACGTAGTATTGAACTTAAAAGCTTATTGAAGTTACTTCAAAGTTTAGTTTGATTATACCCCAGCCCTGGTGAGGCCAGAATCTCTCATTAACTTTACACACTTCCATCATGGCTTCAGACAAACCAGTTGGGACATTCATAGGAATCTTGCCTCTGTCCCATGTAATAATTAACTTGTTTCAGGACATAAACAAGAATTTTGCTGTGTTTGCGCTCTTGAAGAGCCTTTTTGAAACACTGCCCCCACTCCTTAGAGAGAAGGCCAAATGCTTAACCAGTCCTTCTTAAGTAATGAGATACATGAAGAATGTCTTACAATGGATCTGTTCTCGTATAGGGACCAAGAATGCCAGATCTAATGAGTTGTAATGTTGCAACTCTCTTCTTTTATTTTTTCATGCTGAAATTGTCTTGGTGGAACAACATATTAAGATGTTTCACTTTTTCTCTCTGTATCTTCTATGAAACCATAGAAGGTACCTGGACATAAATTTACCAGGTACCTGTATGCACTACCTCTCTCTTTCTCCTCCTGTCTCTTTCTATTAGACGTATACATGTATTTCTCATAGAAAGCTTCTAGTAGACACTACTATAGCTATTAGAGGAATCATCCATAAATCCCCCCCCCCAATAAAACCAAACAAAAAACTGATTTTCATCATTTTAGGTATTGTTAATGGTATGGCGACAGGCCCTCATTAAAGCACTGCTGAATATTGTAATTAAGTACAGATTTCAGAATGAAAATACATGACTTCCATGAAAAAAAATCTGTAATATTTTACGTTATGGCAACAGCTGGGTTCAGTAAAGGCACAGGCCTGTCAGCACTTCATCTAATTATGTTCTTATAACCTGTCACCCACAAACAGTGTTATTGTGCTGTAATTACAGCTCTTCATTCCCCCTGGAGCCTGACAATAAATTTACCTGTGCAAAGAGCATAGACAGATGCAGGGATAATATTACATATATTGCGCTTATTTCATAAAGTCACGAAATATATTTCAAGCAATGTCTTACTGTTTCCTCTCTGCCAAAATAACATTCTGCATGGTGATCCATGTGTGTGGCCCATTGGGTTTGTGTTTTGGTAAACTTGTTGCATTTGGCAAATATTTTGATTAACTACATGCCCTACTAATTGTTCGGTTTTTAATAATGTTAACAATTGTTAAACAGTTAAATGCAGCCATAGTCATATTTATTATGAAAAGGTGTTTTGCATCCTGGGGCAGCAGAAAAGCTAAATGGAAAGCTGTTTCACTACATGCTCAAAGCTCCCTCTACTGCTTATATTTAATATGAACAAGAATAACCAACCTGAACACATGTAGTATGTGTGTATAAACATATGTATGCGCACACACACACACACACACACACACGTGCATACTTTACATATAGAACTGCATTAGCCATGTGGTTCACTTGCTCCAATAGGCAGTGACTAATATCTTTGAACCAAATCCAGACTAATGCTGGGTACACATCAGAAAGATCATCTTTCCAATCAACAGATAAATGACCCTCACAGCAGAAATCTGTTAGATGTGTACTCAATAGAATCAGAAAATTCCCATGTTGTATACACAGCGCGTGCGCAAGTGTCTCATTCTCAGCAGTGATGTGGATCCTTTGCTTCCAGAGATCCTCTTTGAACCATATATGACAGCAGTGTTGAAATCGCTTCCGCTATGTAGAGGAGGGGAGGTAAGCTGATAGTATTATTATTATTGCTTTAGTATTATATGTGGATAGTGCATTGCGGTTTTGAAATGTATGCTATTCAATGGNTTTTTTTAATTAGTTCTTTGGAAAAGCGTCCAGTCGCTCTTCCAAAGGACCCATTGATTTCTAGTTTGATGGTCTATTTTAGAGACGTGCGTGTGATAAATAATTACGTGTTTCAGTATTACAATGGATTTGTTCTGTCTGTCTTTAGTTGGAATGGAGGATGNATTTGTAAAAGCTCTAATATGCTAATTGTGTCTTGGAACACAGAATGATTTTGTTACTGAGTATACTAAGGATATATTCATGGTCCCAATGTTAATTCTAACTGAATACCTAGGAGTGGAGTCATGGACAGGTGGGTACCGGAGCCCCTGATGGTGTGGGCAGACTTGGCTACAGCCCATGGTAGGTCACTGAACAGGTCACAGCCCTGGGGCAGTGGAGTAAATCAGTGAATCAGTGAATGATGATGAGTGGACTCTGCTAGAGACAGGACAGGAACATGGTAGCGCAAAAGGATACATGTCACAGCTGAGTCTGGGAGCTGAATATGACATGAACCGAAGGAAGATTGGAGATGATAGAAGCCAGTAGCTGTAAGTCTATGCGGGTGGGTAGGGGCTGGGGGGTAACACGGTACAGGTAGGATCCAACAACTGAAACATTAGATCCTACCTGCGGAACCGATGGCGGAGATAAAAGGAGCCAGTAGTCGTATAGCTATGCCCAAGGTAACCAGTGTTGAATACCAGTCAAGCAGTGGTGCTATGTACATGACGCACACTTATGGCAGAAGTGGCCTCACCTTTCAGGGTGTGAAAGCTGCGTTGTGGTGTTGTTAGGCAGCAGCACATCTACATGGTAATTAAATAGCAGAGACATGAATTGTGCTAGGTGTACAGTAGTTTGAACATAACCTCTACTGCATGTTCACAGTTCCAAAATAGGAGCCATAGTTGGTAGGTGTCATACGGACATGCTTCCCATGTTTGACTCATCTGCAATATAAAATCCCGCAATCCAAAATATCTCTATGAATAACCTGCCATTCCAGATGCTTGAAGTTAAAATTTGTAAATTTTTACTCCTAGCTATCTTTATACTTCCAGCTATTTATAAAAGAGAGGTCAGCTGGCAATCTTAATGGACAAGTGAGCGCTACATCTACCTCCAACTGACAATTATTTATCCTTTGGGTTAAAAAAAGAGAATGTGATTGAACAGTGTGATTCACCAAATTCTGCAGTCTGACATCCATCCACCTGATAGAAACTGTGATGAATATGACACTGCGGGAACCAATATAGCTCAATATCTCAGACAAACTTCACATTTTCTAGGCTTGAATGTATTTTGGCGACTGTGTTATATAGAGNCATCATAGGTGACCTGCTTTATATACTTTAACTCCTAGGCCACCTCATAGAATATATAGAGCCCTATACCCCACAATACAACTGGCACCCCCAGCATATAGTACAAAGAGTACAGTGAAAGCTTCTTAATATTTGAATGTGTTGAATATCAGTTTTATTATAAACATCTGTAACTTTTATTTATTACATATTTAAAGTTGAATTTCCATATTGTTATTATATATATATTTAACTTGTAACTTTGTTTTTAGTAAAAAATAATAAATGTCCACTAAA
Source organism: Platyplectrum ornatum (assembly GCA_016617825.1). Taxonomy (NCBI): domain Eukaryota; kingdom Metazoa; phylum Chordata; class Amphibia; order Anura; family Limnodynastidae; genus Platyplectrum; species Platyplectrum ornatum. Next base: position 17,281 of record JABWIB010004913.1, read on the forward strand.
GTAAGGTGCACATTCTAGACGTCACNCTGGTTGTACAGACACTACGTAAGTACTTAATGATAAGGGCTGCAATTAGGGCTCTTCAGACCAGTGGTAACCGAGAACAAAATACATACAAATTACGCACTTCTAGTAGAGATAAGTCGTAGAGAGACTAATTAAATAAAAAGAACTCTTGCTTAACATTTATGGCAAGTAAACACTGGATAGAAATATCATAACACATTTATTATATAAAAAGTCATATAAATAACTCCTTTATATCTCACTTACTGCCTTCATCAATAAATGACAGGACATATCAAGGTATAAGAGAGATTGTTTACTACATACAGTTTTACTTCATCTGAGATCTCCCGAGACGATTTTGAACACTGGAAAAAATTAGCAACTAGCCTTTAACTACTTGACTCTACACATGAAACGCCCTTCAAAACACAACACTGTGCCACCATTTATGCATGTTTGTGTTTTAACCATGTGCACTACAAACCCACACACAAATAGGGCACGCCAGCAGATGTACGCTTACGTGAATCGGCCCGACAACGTTTAAAAAAGCCAGTGTGCCACTTCTGATGGAGCTTTCATCTGCCTATATTGCGTAGAGTTGCTCTGGTGGGACAGATATTCTCTGGAGGGTTGCTCTGGAGGGCACCTTTTGAGCAGGGTGGCAAACCTGAATAATGAACACTGGTATAGGGCAGAAACATATTATCAGGCCTTCAGTGGTTTATTACAGTACAATTGATGAGTGCAGTTAGAGTTCTTGTTGGAGTTCCTCCTTCCTTACAACAAAATGTCAATCATCTATTGATTCAGGCTTTATTACGAATCACAGAATCAATAGATGAACCAATGTTAGGAATTTAAAAGCAAAGTATTTTAAAAGAGATACAGGTTCCAATGGCTAAATATACACCACAGTAATTCAGGAAAACCAAAAACAGAACTTGCTTAAGTATTTGGTTGTAGGCTTCATTATGCATGGTGGGAATCACTACCTACATACAGAGAGGTATATGCACAGGGGACCCTACTTTAAGAATTCTGAACTGTTTGTGCTTTAAAGCATGGTGATTTGGAGTTCTGGGTAGTACATAAGGGCTAAAGCCAGCCCTTAATATACTATTTAAATGCCTCCCCTCTCCCCTGTGTGTACTTCATGTACACACACGCCCCTCTGCCCGGTACATAAATTGTGTACATTACGCAGTGATCGCAGAATAGATTGCACATACATGCCATTTTACAAATCTAGGCTGCAGAAAATAAGCTGATGACGTGATGGTAAACGTTCCAAAATACAGTGCAGGATTAAAGCACAGGCAGAAATGAGAACTAGCAGAAGGCACCGGTGTTATAACACGACAGAGCAACATCATACAAGATAGTAACAAGTGAGTTCTTTTGAACATTTGGCAATGTATTGGAATAGCTGATACCGAGTGTACACCCATGATTACTAAGTTATAAAGTCCCTAAGAAATGATTCCATGGGTGCTTCAGCCAGTACTAGACAGTGATATGTAGAACTAGTAGTCATGGTGATCAAATGTCTTCACACGTATCAACAGTTTCAGGATAATAGCATTGTGCTGTGGTTTGGTTTGATCATCATATTCTTATATGATCATCATATNTCTTATATTTTAGCTATAATTAGGGTAATTGTCATACATATCTGCAAATTGCAAAGATAGCAATATCTCTTATAAAAGACAAAGCTGCACTTACACATGTTTTAAGGGCAAACAGGTGCAAGCGTACACCTAAGCAAAACCATGTTGCAATGTGAGGGATGGAAATTAACTTTAACTATGTCGCATACAGAGAAAATACTTAACTGTTGCACAGAGAATTTACATGCGGCATTCACCACTCACAATTACATTGAATTACATGAATTTTCCCTTACTCTCAAACTCTGGATCAACCCTAAAGAGGTCTCATGACTCAGAGACTTGCACACTTTTCATGGCATTCATATCTCATCAAAATGAGTGGCAACTTGTTTCTGGCATTAGTATCTTGTCCAAGTTCCTGCAACCTGTTTGTGGCATATTTATATTTTGCCCAGTACCAGCAACCTGTTCATAGCATCTGTATATCTTGTATATGTAAAACAATGGGAAGTACCACACACAGGGCGCAAAACATTCTATAAACGGGTCAATACCCTCAAACATACAGATGACAGTCCTTAGGGTCTCTGACCCTTGTAAATATAGGTGTCCAAATAAGTTAAAAAAATATATATGGAAGTTTTATTCAGATTTCTTCACAATCAGTCTCCCAGGGGTTAAAATTATACGATACTCCTCTTAATGCGCTCGAAAAAAGAAGAGAAGAAATATATAGTGTAGATTGCTAAGGTACTAAGTTTCCCAGAAAAAGGGGTTACATATACTCACCATGTAACCGCTT
>JABWIB010004913.1:19765-30899 GCA_016617825.1 Platyplectrum ornatum
GGGTATTCTGAGTCTCAAACAAAATAGCGAATAAATTTGGGTTGGTATAGTTTTAAATACACAATGAGGCAGACTGGATGGGCCTTGTGACTCTTACCTGCCGTCACTTTCTATGTATTGTATATATTGTTCTATGTACCTGCAACCTGTTCATAGTATTTGTATATCTTGGTTTATATACCTGCAACCTGTTCATAACATCTGTATATCTTATCCTAAGTACTGTATATACTCGANTATAAGCCTAGTTTTTCAGCACATTTTTTTGTGCTGAAAGTGTCCCCCTCGGCTTATACTTGCATCATTGTACTGTATAATGTCATTAAGTTATCCCAGTTTTTAGAGGTGAAATTATCCGCCTCGGCTTATATTCGAGTTGGCATATACTCGAGTATATACGGTACCTGCAACCTGTTCCTGGCATCCGTATATTTTTCCTAAGTAGTTGCTTTCTTCACTCACATAAGACAAATGACAGTAATACTAGAAAGCGTCAAATTACCTATTACCTACACAGATTTTCTTATTCAAAGATGATGTTCCTATAGTTGAAGTGAAGAAGGGCATAAAAAATCCAGTTACTTCAATTGTTAATGTGATAATTAGACAATAACATATCAGGGATCACACTTAGGTTTCCAATTACAAAACAGAGAAAGCTTTGTTTTCATAAGAAGTAACTGTATTCNTATGAAAATGAACTCCACTTTATTCACAAATGCTTGATCGCCATAAAACATGTGTTTCTATGGTAATCAGTGCTTCTGGTAATTTACATAATATAAGAGCAGAGTTTTACNGTCTGGTAAAAGAACATTATCTGCAGATGGTGTAAGTAAACATATTCTGATGTTCTCCTAATCGGCAGCTGATCCCCACTATCACCTAATAAATGATATATAAACTCACTTTTTATTTACAAAAAAAATGCTGGTGTGAAATGATAATTGGGGTGACTTCTCCCTGGGGAAACATCCTGTCATCGCCCCCACACACTGGGATGAGAATCTAAATGGGGAGGGAAGTCCTGCTCTGATTGGCAGGTATCCGACCCAGATGATTGGATGGCATGCCTGTCAATTGACACAGGACTTCTCTCCCCGTTGATTCTCACCTCTCCTCTGTGGATACTGTGGCTCTGGTAAGTAAACTTGTTTTTTTTTTTTTTTTTGCATATAGACAGTGATTAAAAAAAATCATAGCTAGGGCCCCATTATAAATTGGAATATTCATTCGATCAGATAATCGGGTCATAGCTTTTTCTGGCATTATTAGCCCAATCCTCGATGATTGTGTATTTGGGCTGATAATCATCCTAGTGTGTGGCCAGCTTAACTTGTGAAGAAAGCAAGCTTCAGTATCCATCTGTCATTGCAATAATCTCCTCAGAAAGACACATAGTTATGTTTACCCTTTAACCAAACAGGACTGAATAGATCATCTATTATACCCCGTTCACATTACCCATTGGCTCACACAGTCAGCTGTTTCCAGCACANCACTGCCTGTCTCTCCCTCCTCCCCCTTCCCCTCATGTAAACAAAAAATCACAGCCAATCACAGCACATTTTCTGAGTAATGATGTGTACTGGTAGCAAAAAGCAGGGTTCAATGTGAACAGTGCAGCAAATTATCTGAGTAATGATGTGTACTGGTAGCAAAAAGCAGGGTTCAATGTGAACAGTGCAGACACTGCTTTTTTTTTTTACAAAAACTGGCATTCTCAGCTAATCTGAACTGTCCTTTTTTCACAGCCCCTCCAATTTCCCCAGCTGTACACCCTGACTCTTAAGCCAGCTTTTTCAAGGCTGGTAATGTGAACGAGTTATTAGTAGTTTCTCTCTCAAGAAAACAACAAAAGCATAGATATGTGGCAACTAATAACACAGATGTCTTGAAACCTTTTTATTAGTAGTTGCTGACCTAGTAAATTGTAGTTCTAGATTAGGGTTTCTGACTCTCCCAGAATGTCCAGGGGACTTCTGGATTTTGGGCATGTCTCCCGGGACCTGCTTAATGTATATTACTGCCTCAACCCCAATTCATGATGTCAAGCCACACTCATTCATAGAAAAAACAGAAAATGTCCTATTCAGGGGCAGGGTTTTGGGAGTGATGTGCATAAATCGTGCCCTTTGCCCCCATGCTGCTGTCTTTTTTGTTTCACCCAGCAGGGAGAAATCAAAAATTGTCAACTGTGACATAAACCTTCTTGCAAAGAGCTTGACGGCTTTGTACTGGTACATGTATTTTCTCATTTGCCCTCCCCTGGAAACATCAGAGANAGAAGTAGAGCAGACATATCATCATAGCATAATGTAGCAATAACACTAGACAACAATGCAAAATCATTTTTGTTCAGACTGCTCTGTTCAACATGACTTATTAGATGAAAGGACTTGCCGCACTGGAGTGCTTTGCATTAGAATGTTCTTTTCTTGTAAGACAGGTCTGCAGGTCATAAAAATCACATTTCTTATCTGGAGGCAGAAAATTTCATTGCATAAAAATTTTTTACAGATTAACCTCTAATAGAATCCGGTATCGAAGTCCTCCAGTGTGAACTGCCTTTTTTATAAAATGGGAAATAAAGTAAATAATTTAAGTAATTCAACTAAAACATTGTGCAGAATGGATCACATGTATATAATGGTTTATTATCCAAGTTCTATTCAATCACTATAATCAATTTACCATTATCCAGTATCATCTGATGAGGTTAATAGTGCCTAGAGAGTTCATAGACTACATACACATTGCTCAGCAGAAATTATATGATCAGATTTATTTTTAGACTTAGCCATACAGTAGTCCAGGTCAGAATACATTTAGAACATAGTTGCAGACTCTCCTGGAATTTCTGGGATACTCCCTAATTATGGGATTTGCTTAATCCCAGGAAAGCCACCAAATCTCCTGGATCTGATTTAATGCAAATCATTGCCTCAAGTCCTGTGGGTTAGTGAGAATGGACAGGGCTTTATAACATAACATAACACAACACAACACAAAGGCCAACCCCTTAATAAGCCTATGAATGGCAGATTTGATTAGACATAAATTCTACCCTCAAACCCTGCTCCCATGCTGCAACTATTATTAAGAAGGGATTCCTGTGCTGTAAATTTATTTAGAGATAAATTCTCAAGTTAGCTCCCATTTTGATAGTGCCTTTTCCCTCAAGACTAGATAGATTGGAATGGATTTTAATCAGTTGGCTGAGCTTAGCCACAGTTTTTGAAAGGTTAAAGTGCGGAAAAGCTGTAGAAACTGCCAGAAATTGAGCAATACTCCTGGAATCCTATGAGACCAGGCAAACCTGGTTTTGTATAAACAAGCAGTGTTTTAATAATAGCATGGCTAGTGTGCCTCCCTCCCACATGCATGATTGAATGCCAACTTTATGATGTCACAAAAGAGGCTGGATGTGATGACTTTTGGCTATCAAGTCCCATGCCAATGCAAATTTAACTTTCTGCCTTACGAAAAAGTATAATGAACAATAAGGTTGCAATTTTAATAAATGTCCTTACAAGTTTTAAGTTAGTCTCTCTCTCTCTCTCTCTTTCTCTCTTTCTCTCTTTCTCTCTCTCTCTCTGTGCAAACATGGAGCTGTAAACTTCTTTTTTTATATTAATTTTTTTTAAATCAAAGTTACTTAGAGGGCATGGTCTGTTGTCCGAGGCGATCAGATGCACAACAAGGGAGCTCNGGTGTCTGCCCAGCCTGTCTGCAGACAAATCCCATGGGGAACCCTTCACCTGGCTCCCTGATGTCCCCTTGTGACTTGCCCAGGAAGTTTCCCTCTTGCAACACCTGGAGAAATGGAAGCCCTTACATATATATATATATATATATATATATATATATATATCCTGGACCGAATGTATTAACTAATTAATCTGCTCCCTCTCCTCTACTTATTTATGTCTATATCAGTGCTATTATTAGCCATTGCCTCCTTCAGTCACATTGCACTTGGTTTATATGTGACGGTAAGAAATGTTGACTCCANGGTCAGTTGCTGGCCAACACCTGTCGCTGGCGTTTTGGAATTACTGGTCTTCCTACTATGTTGCGGCACAGCTGAGCCACATGATCACACAGCACACCCCTCCGCGAGTTAAAAAATGGGTGGACATTGTGGGTTACCTCGTGTGGCTGCCCAGGAATAGTAGACAAGCCTCTGCACACAAATGTTACAACTTTTTCGCCTCTACCCATGCTCTAACACAATAACCTTCACACCCCTCTGGGCACGTAGAGGCATTGATTGTTCACACACATCTTAGGGCAATTTGCATCACGCAACTGTAGATTTTTCGACCACCAATCACTATCTTTATCTTCAATCCCGCACATTTATACAATCTCATNTGCACTCTACTTCACTTCGTCCCTTCACATTCATTGAGCTTAGGTACCTATACTCGGTGGGACAGTGTGGACTGTTATTGGTAGTTTTGTTTCTCATTACAGGGGACAACCTCCACTTTCTTGTTATTTTCCGTATCTCTGTGTTTTGCAAAGGATTGTCTTGAGTGTCTTTTTGTTACACCAAGTTTTGTTAAATTGCTAATAAAGAGATGTTAAATAAATAAATTGTGCGTCTTTATATTTGCATTTGTATTACATAGTTTCACAGTATCAAAATCTCTCTTCATCTCATTCTCGATCCTGTCAACAGAATAAATTGTTCTAAAGAGGGGATTTAAAAGAAAGCATTTAAATGAAGTTTTTTCCCCACAGGGAGGCAATCTAGTGCCTCTAAACACGTATGCCTCCAGCTTCTCTGTCACCTGCCAGACCTCAAGATTAACTACAAGCAATTTCCATTGGTTTTAATAGCTTTATCAGGGATTATAGTTTCACCTGATACACAGCTGTATTTATGAGTAATGCAAGTGTTTATTCTTTCTGCGTCTTATTTGATAGTTTCATTCTGGTATATAACTGATACAATGTTAAAATGGGTGATTTGCCTACGTAAATGTTTATAGTAGAAGAGCATAAAGTCGTTTTCTTCCGTATTAATATTTGTGTTTATATAGCACACCATATTTTGGAGCACAGTACAGAGAATATACTTGTCTGTTATGTGGACATATGCTTAACAAATAGTTCTCCTAATTAAAAACTAAATATGTTTTGTTTTGACTTCCTACTAATTGCGTTAGCTAGAAGAAAGCAGCACAAAGACCTTGGATGGGATCCAGACCTATGTTTTTAATATGTGGGTATCTCCTATTACTAGATGCCTTTGCTCCTATTGTATATACAGCAATACCCTATCTTACATTTTTCGAGCAATTTGGGGTTCTTTATTCGCTTACATCCACATTTACATGACTGTCATGTTTATCAGTGCATATTGCTTTTATTGCTCTCTTAATGAACCTGTGTCTTTTCTCTCTCCCCTAACTCCTTAAGGGTCCAGAAAGATACCTTAGCTTTACACACTGATCATTATTTACAAAGCTTTGTTCCCTACCCCCCGGCTTCATTAACATGTCTCTCCCCACCTACAGTGCAGGGATTAGGCATGTTATGTACGAAACCCACCCCTTTACATTTCTAATGCCTGTATACCTGTGTATTTGAGTCTTTACCCTAAATATGTGTTTAAGGAGCATGCAAATTGTCATCCCACGAAACATTACTGAGAAACATTGACTCCAATATTGAGGGCAATCCAGGGTACACCCTTACATAGTCATTGTACGATAGGGCGTGCCTAAGCAAGTGCACCTGATTCAGAGTTGAGCGCTGATGTGAAAACGTGTGAAATCTTTGCATTCTGCATTGTGTCTGTACACTGCTAGCTATACTTGCACAGGTATGCAGGGGTAGCTATGCATTGCACGTAGACCACCCATATATTTTATTCTGATTTATGAGATGCATAATACTTACTGATTGACAATCACGTCTGAATCCTTTTGTGCTAACCTTGAAACATCATCTTCCAAACATCATCTGTGATTATACATCCTGGGTATGGACTGGATCTAGCCTTCCATGCGTCTGCACTTATGTGCGGAAGAGGAGCATGACCCAACCTGTAACTTTTTTTTACTTAAGTGGCTTTGGTCCTACCTTAACTTTACCATGTGGATCCTAAAACCGCTGCCCTGCAAGACTTCTATGCATGTCTATTCTCGCGTACAATGTAGAATATTAGGCATGATAAAAGCAAAACCACCCCCTGGTCTCATTTTCAAATGTACAGTACATATGGAGCAGGCATCATTTGTACAGTACATATGGAGCATACATGTGCAGTTGATGTATGCAACTCATTTGTACAGTAAATATTGTACCAACACTAGGCTACATACAGTATCTAGGCTACATAATATTGTCTGATTATCTAGGCTACATAATATTGTCTGATTAACGGAGCTTGGATGCTTTGACAGCCGCGAACAGACCAGAAGTTTTAACTATGGCAGCTTTCTATACCAAGGGTGCTCTAATCAGCCAATACTTCCAGTGTGTATAAAATCACTGGGCTCTCAATGCAACTAATCTATTAACTTGTATTACAGCAATCACTATGAACGTTGCATTTTCCCGGCTAGCTACTTCTGATGGTCCACTAATCTAAAAGGAACTAGCAATCAGTATCAAGCAGAATTTGAATGAGATAACGTTTCCAATTGATATTCTTTTTATGTGTTTTATATTAATATGATTATGTGTGAATAAAACAGACATTTGCGCACACTAATATATATTATATTTAGTGTGACATTGTTTTTATGTGACATCTTAAGCGCTGCAAAGGGTTTACATTTTATAAATGTATATTTTGTATTGTCTATGACACATTTTTCAAATCAAATGTAAACAAAGTCAATGTTACCTTGTGTTTTTTCTAAAAGAAATGGAAGCATGTAAAATTAGATTTTTAGGTATTAGTTGGAAAAGCAGATTTTTCATCCTCTTTGTTCATCATCTGCAAATAAAGATCACTCCCTTATGGCTAGTTACACAAATCGCCTCCTCCACTATTTCAAGAATTACCTTGAAAAAGTCTTATGGATGAAACGCGTCGGTTGGTGGTGTAGCAAGGGGTTATACAATACACTTGAATGTCATTTACTTTACCTCACTTTCATCTGAGCTATGGGCCCTTTATAAATGCTTGTATCTAATACATCTTAAGGTGAGGGATTAAGGGGTATATTTACTAAGCAGGGAATTTGCTGGGGAATTGAAAAGTGGGAAAGTTGCCATAGCAACCAATCAGATTCGAGCTCTCAGTTTCATTTTACACACTGGAGAATGTAAGCTCGGATCTGATTGGTTGCTAAGGGCAACTTCCCCACTTTTCAATTCCCCAGCAAATTCCCTGCTTAGTAAATATACCCCTAAAAGTGAAGACCCAAGAAGATAGTATCTACATTTTAATGGTTTATTGAAGAATTAAAAATGAAAGCTTTTTTTGAAGAGAAACCTCTTTTTGACTACTAATATAATCTGCCCAGTGGGGAGCATAGTACAACTTGGAGACGCCGGAAACCACAGCTAGGCAGAGCCGGAGTTACGAAGGAGCCGAGTCTGGAAGGCTGAGAAGGAGATCGTACTTCACTATTTTTCACCCTGACCCTTCCAAGAACCATCGTAAGATCGCCGGAGTTGAACTCGGAGAGAAGAGGCTGGAAAGCATGGGGATACATCGGACCCACAATAAAGGAGTTTAGAACGAATCAAAGGGAGCTACAGTGTACATAAGACCAGCCCCGATAAGACGAAACAAAGGACCACAAGGGACCTACAACCCATACAACACTCAATGAAATACATATTGTGAGTACCCTAAAATACTTTTTATTCATATAACTGCAGTTACNNGCTTCACAAGATTCTCCCTCTTTGTTCTGTCCTCTTCCCTATATATTACCGATCCGGTTTGGAGCACAAGCGGAAAACCCCTCTGAGAAAACGGAGAATCTATACAAGACACTTCTTTGAACTTTAAGAACTTTAAGAATCCATATAGAAAGTGAGTTTCCCTTCTACGCTCTGAATTGACTGTTAATAGGACTGCGTCTACCTGTATCTTTTTTTTTAATATATATAATATATATTATATTTGGTGTGACATTGTTTTTATGTCATTTTAAGTGCTACAAAAGGTTTACAATTCATAAATGTATATTTTGTATTGTCTATGACACATTTTTCATATCAAATGTAAACAAAGTCAATGTTACCTTGTGTTTTTTCTACAAGAAATGGAAGCATGTAAATTTAGATTTTTAGGTATTAGTTGGAAAAGCAGATTTTACATCCTCTTTTTTCATCGTCTGCAAATAAAGATCTCTCCCTTATGGCTAGTTACACAGATAGCCTCCTCCACTATTTTCTATGTAAAGGGAGAAATTGGCAGAATATGAAGGTCAATTGAATATTTTCTGTGCTCACAGTATGTTTAATAAATCCATTTAAATTGTCAGTATTTTCAAGACAAGCGGAATTACCTATGTTTTCAGTGGAATTCTAGCTTCAATATTGGTGTTCATTTCATCAGCCTGAGTAGGATATATATCTGCTAATTTCAACTATCATTATGCTTTCATCTTCAAAGCCACCAGCCAGCCGAAATACAGACATTTTCATTAGAAATGTAATTTATTCCCGTCTCTCTTTTTTTGTGCTCAGTATCATTTTGAATTCTATTCTCCTTGGAGATAAAAGTTTCCATATCCCTGAGAAGAACATGGGCTGAGAGACGCAGAAAAGACAGGGGCAGCCAATGGAACATAGCCATCTGACAGAAATGAGGCGTGAACACATAGTACATTAATAAGAGACAGGCACAGGCCATGGACTACGCAGATTATAGTTTTCAGAATACAATCCTACAAGAAAACATCAGAATGAGCATTTCCATCAGCATTTCAGAGGAAATGAAATAAGCCATCACTGAATGTGACAAGGGATAAGAAGAGTGAGAAGACGAAATCCCTTAAATACCTAAGGAGCTGTAGTCTCATGGCTTATCCTACCTTACTGGAGTGTGTGGAAAATACTATTTGTGTATCTGTCTTATCAGTGGTTTACATAGGTGAATCAGTGGAATTGTAAAATAAACCATACTTAAACCGTAAAGTTTTGTGCTCCAAAATGCTCCAAAATGCATATAACCATACAAAGTTATAAGCATATAAAATGTTGAACTTGTTGCTAATAAACCTTCAGTTCCCTTTATGATATATAATACATAGTATAATGTATGCTAATTTGTGCATTCATAATCTTTCCTATTATGGAATCCTTGTATTAACTGATTGATTATTTAATCAACTACTAGTGTTCTCCCATGGCTTCAGCTTAATAAAATATGCCACGTTGGTATAATATTGTGTTATACCTATGCTGCATTAATCAGTGTCCACAATGATCTACATACTTAATGTATTCTAATCCCCCATGCCCCAGTCACATATTATTTTTTAAAGAAAGTAATCAGTTAAGCCATTGTTGTTCCTTATATTATACATGCTCAATTGCCCACATTGGACAAGATCCAGACATGAAAATAAGGGAGGAAAGTTACACCTGGGTAAAACCATAATGAATTACAGGGGCAATAAAGTTCATCTGTTGCAAACAGAAAATAGAGGTGAGATATGATGTTTCTTGTTCTAAATAACAATGTAAAGTATCGCTGGTCAGTATCTGTGTGCAATAAGTATTCTTTCTACATGCAAAGAAGAAAATACATTTTACTTTCCCTGTTTTAGCCCAGGTTTCCTCTCTTATTTTCTAGGCTGGATATGGTCTATGAACCTTAACCTGCCACTCTGCAGTGTCCTGGCCATCATAATGGAATTTACCCTCTGCAGTAGAGGACTTGTTAGGACAAATCTATGTATGGTCTATGTTAAACTATATACTATGGATATTATGGTTCTAAATAATCTCATAAACCACTTTACATTAAGGATGATTTTGCAGCAGTGAATACGNAGCACTCCTCCCTTTGAGCTGCTTTAGAGATAATTTATACTTCCTTTTTCGTATGGATTAAGTGGAAACTCTACTTTATAAAGTAAACAGGGTTGACCGCTTTTTCAACTGTTGGGAAAGTTACTTTGAAGTTTTATTGCCAGAGATCAAAAGGAACCTGTATAATACACTATGGCAGACTTTTACAAAAAACTAGGCTGGTTACATGGCTNTATTGTTTTCCACTACTATACTGTATGTTGAACTTTCTGTCAGTTATGTTATATGTACCATTTAGTTATACTGATTTTACCTTTCTGTTGACTAATGGCTGCTGGTGTCTCTTGTGTACTGCATTTTTTTTTCCTTGCCTAATACCAAGGAAATTGTTTTATAGACAGATATGTTTGACGTTTGTTAATTGTGTTTTGTATGATGGAAAGCATCTGCCATTGTACCAGGCCTGGCGACAGAGAGGGACAGGGGTGCAACTGTGACTCTTGACTCTCGATTGATTCTCGAAGATGGAAAAAAATACAAAAAGTCCAGTACTGAAATTCTGTATAAGCCACAAACAGGATAAGTAATACATGGTTCAGGAATAATATATTACAGGAGCAATACATTGTTCAGGAATAACACATTATGCAGTTAGTGGAAGTTTAGCTTAAAATAATACAGTACCGGTACAAATATTACAAAACCATGGGAAAGGCAAACAAACAAAAAAATACATAGGNAAAGGAAAGAGATGAAGGAAACACCAACCAACAACAACTGACAGATTATAGACTCCAATCAATGAACCTATTGCCTGTGCCCTGTGGAGATACCAAGTGGTGATTTCAATGAGGTGTTAAATATGTGTTTGAGTCCAAACAGTCATTTCCAAGTATTTCCAATTAGACAGTTGTTGGGATATTGTTTTGATAACAGGAGTATATTTACAATGATATAGGGAACCTAAGGAGGGAGTAAGCTGAAAATTTATTGAAAACCAGAGAATGTACCAAACTGTGTATTGATATTGACTATAGCAGGAATGGCGGTGTCAGGATAAGTAACAAAGAGTAACATGTCATCACCAAATAATGCCATTTTAACCTCCACGCCTCCAGGCGTCTATCTGGAGCCGGCTGCAGACTGAGGTTACCTTAACACAGGGTGCTAGAGAGAA
>JABWIB010004914.1:6544-21240 GCA_016617825.1 Platyplectrum ornatum
TCTATCTATCTATCTATCTATCTATCTATCTATCTATCTATCTATCTTTCTATCCATCCATCTATCTATCTATCTATCTATCTATCTATCTATCTATCTATCTACCCCTCTATCTATCTACCCCTCTATCTATCTATCTATCTATCTATCTATCTATCTATCTATCTATCTATCTATCCATCCATCTATCTATCTATCTATCTATCTACCCCTCTATCTATCTACCCCTCTATCTTTCTATCTATCTATCTATCTATCTATCTATCTATCTATCTATCTATCTGCCTAACCCTCTATCTATCTATCTATCTATCTATCTATCTATCTATCTATCTATCTATCTATCAATCAATCTATCTATCTATCTATCTCTCTTTCTCTATCTATCTATCTCTCTTTATCTATCTATCTATCTATCTATCTATCTATCTATCTTTCTCATGTCTATTTATCTATCTTGGTCTCAGACTCTGGACCTTAAGACACCAGCTTCACCTAAATTTGTCATTGATTATGCAAAGTCTGTAACATTGCAATTAATCATTATACTGGAATGTTGGTGAAACCAGGACTAGTCTGTAAAAATGAGTGAAAGTGATCATAATCAGGATATAAATGCATTATGGGATAGCTTCTGTCAGTCTATGATGGATTCCTCATACTGTCTCTTGGATTTCATACCATACCTGTGCATATTTTGCATATCTGTATGTTTTCTATAAGAATAAATCGTGGACATGTTAAAGCATTGTCATCATAGTGCACTGCTGATCCAGAAATGTAAACGTAATTTAGCCATTTAATTAACTAGCGCATTCACTGCGGTACATGCCATATGTCCAAAAGGTATTATAACACCTCTATATGCACACTTTAGCTCATTGTTTTAATTAGTTAAACCTTAAGAAATATTCCGCACACTGATACAAAATAATGAAGCAAGCTTTTGCAGTTGAATAATTGCAAGATTATTATGAAAGGTATGGGATTTACTAATAGCACCAATGGGAATTTTCTTTTCAAGGAGCAAAAGAAGTGCTTCAATTGGTTATTTATATCTGTACTTGCCTTCAGTTTGAAATGTGCCAGGAGAGAAAACAGAATGAAGCGGCCTCTGTTATTACACTCGAACATATTGTCACTGTTATAAACATTCCCTGCAACTGTCAATTATTCCCCAGTCGCCATTTTTTCTATTCAGATTGATCTCTTTATGCTTGAGGCGGTTTCACACCCGTGACTCTGAAATATCCCTGGTGGCCTGTTGGCTAATTAAGAGCAAAATCCATCTTTTGATGAAATAATGCTGCCACTGGATACAGCTCCTACTATTTTTTTTTTTATTTTAATACTTAATCATGCTGGAAGAATGAGGCCTCGCCCGTCCTCAGCACATGGAACACGGGCTATATCTAGCAATTAAATGTGATTAAAGGGACAGCTCCATAATTTATGTAGCAGTGTCATTTCTATCAGAGTAAATGAGTTTTCTGGGCCAGACACCTGCATATGCTTATTGTCACTTAGAGCTTGGACTGTAGAACACAATCCACTGTGTACCAGTAGGTGCAGCGTTTCATGTAAGTCATTCTGACACCGGTGTGAAACGAGGAGCTCAGCATTCCCAGAAAATGTGTTCACACTTTGAAGAGACAAGTCGACATCTTGAGCATGTGCTGTGACACCAATCAGCACAGTAAAAATGAAGCCCAACATGGCACAAAAAGCATTATGGGAAATATNACTTGTCTGCCAGCAGAGACAGTCATTACATATAGCGTCTGCATGGAACTGCCATGTATAATATATAACTTTCAAATACAGGCATAATCCCGATGGTCAAAATTGTATTGTGTATGTTCATATTCTGGAATTCTAAATTCATAAAGTTACCGCTATCAAAAAATAATGATGCAATTTATCAAAATATGACATCTTATCCTGAACACAACAAACGCATAGCAGCTTTGTTGCTGAAAGAAAAGCAATTTATATTGACTGGGGGAAAGGCAGAGATTGAGAATAATCCACAGAAAACTAGATGCAAAAATAACGAAATAAAAAAAGCAATTTATAAATCTAGACATGAATTCCTTACAGAAATTAGTCTATAATGAATATGGAAATAGCAGCAAAGCATTTATGTAATAAATAATACAACACATAGACACAATTATATCTCTCTTTATTTCGTACCTGCAGTGTATGGTCTGTGAGGTTTTTAATTACTGATGTTTATTTCAGCAGCTTTATGAAATTTGATTTTCTGGGTTTATGCATAATTCTGGATTTATTTTATAGGTTTTAAAAGCAGAAATGAAAAACTGTCCACAGCATTGCTATGATAGTAATGTGCAATGTTTTAAGTTGAAAATGAAAAACTGTTTTGANGTTTGATGCCATGTCGAGACAATATGATATTTCTCATGATTCAGAATGTTATATATATTATAGTGTAATGGAATGTACTAAATATCTCTTTCTCCATCCTTTTTTCTTTTATATTTTTATTACTGTTATTTTCTTACATTTTTCTGGAAAAAGTGGCCTTCATCCTAATTTTATAAGAATTGTCTGTAGGTATGGGATTTTTATTCTCCTTAGTTATGTCTCCACCTTCTTAATGCAATCCCCAGCACTCCCCTTAAGTGGACCCCCAATTTTGTAATGAAAGTTCCCTGTCCAGTCTGGTGGCAGGGCCTACACAAGGGGGAAGGATTAGCGGGAGAGAGTATAGGGCTTACTGGTGTATAACGCCCCATTTCGAGCAATGAAACAATATATAATATCCAGCCTCCATTTCTGTCCTTTGTATGTGTGCCCAGTCTCATTTCTGCCCCTTGTATGAGTGTCCAGTATCCATTCCTGCCCCTTGTATGAGCGTTTTTAATTGAGTCTGTTCTAATCTTCCCTTACCTTTGCTGGTGGGAGTATTGCCTCTAGAATTGGACTTGTGTGTGTGTGTGGGGGGGGGGGGCTTTGTTGAGGGGCTTTGTTTTTGGGGCTCCCAGGACAACCACCCTTTTTGTCTTGTGGTTAATCCATCCCTGAATGTCCCCCAGCGTTATTTATTTAGCAGATGGCATNGTATATTGTGTGTGTGCAACTCATTAAGTGACAGATATAGAGGTAGCAGATAAAAATCATGAACTTTTGAATTTTTTCCAGAACAATATGCTTATGTTCTCCTTGCTGTTCCAGAGTAATATTTTTAAACATGGAAAAGGTGGTTACAAACGTTTTGCAAATTTGTTATTCCACCAGTATCTAATTTAATAAGATAAAAATGAAATATTTAAGCCAAACCATTAACTAGCTTATGGTATTCTTTTCTAATCTACTGTTCCAACTTTCCAAGACATCGTCCAGCATTAAAATCTCAGTGTAATGACTCACTTTCAGCACATCCTAATTCTCTTAGTGTTTCAAACTTTACTTATGGGCTGTTTATGACATCAGCTGTAACACATAGTTAGTTATCCATTGAAAATCTCAAGTACTCCTTCAAGAGGATAAATCGAATTATAATAGTTTGTTAACCATATCAGAGCATGTGAGAACTTATGATGAAAAAAGTCCTGAAAATAGCTTGAAAATGTACTTAGGAATATTGTTCTGCTCCTCTTAAAACCATGAAAATCCCTTGATTATATCTTTATTGCTGTACATTTGCATCTTCTTTTAGCATACTTTATAAAGAAACCTTATATTGAAAAGTTTATAAGCAAAGAGCAATTCAAAGAAAAGACAAGGCAACATGGTGGTAACGTGGACAGAGGACACGTGGTCACCCGCTATGATTAGAAGAAAGGACATTTTACAACCAGAAGAGGAAAGAATTCTTTACAGTAAGGGCAGTGAGAATGTGGAATTTATTGCCTGAGAAGGTTGTGATGGCAGGATCAATAGATGAGTTCAAGAGGGGGTTAGACACATTTTTAGAGGTAAAGGGTATCCAGGGTTACGACTGGCAATTAATTTATTACCATAGTCAGGAGGGAGCTCTTGTATATTTACACTAGATCAACTTCAATTTTAAAATTAGGATCGCAGGAGATCCAATATAGGTTGGTGAACTGATGTCTTTTTTCAACCTCACCAGCTAACTGCAGAAGATGGATGACCCTGGTACCACAATGGCATGCCTAGATTTGTATTTTTGTATTGTCTTACAGAATATCCCTAACCTTACCTGCCTGCATGTTGTTCTGATAAGGGGACAAAACAGTGTAATTTTTAAAAATTATGTAATTTTTTTATTTTTCACGAAAATTACCATAAAGAGGTGTGTTTTATGTGGAGCTGGGTGGGTTTGGGTAGAGTTGGGTCGGGACTGGGAGAAAGGCTTATTTGGCCCGTTTTTGTTTACGTAAATGTTGGGAGATATGCCTAAACATGTTGACAGGATCCCTCTTAGAGTCAGCTATTTAGATACCCTTGATTATTCATGTATGTAAGGCATTGCAGCAACAACTGGATCTGTATGTCTGGATCTGGTCCTGTGTGGTGTAAATACACAGGTTTGGAGAGGTGTCTCAAAACACAGGTCAAAACATGAAGTTGGCGCTGTCCGCCCAGTGTCCCTGGGAGCTAGTTTCCTTGCTGTCCGGGTGGTGCTGTTTTGTTAGCCAAACAGCACAATGGGGAAAACACGGCCATTGCTGATTGGTAACTTGTACCACTTCTAAGTTACCACACAAGTACATGAATGTCTTATACTGGAAATGATCCGCCCATAGCTTGACTGAGATGGTGATCAGATCCACAAACAGGAAATCCAAAAAGTGGCACCCTCCATCCTCTCCGCCCTCAGCAGCTACCCCTAATAAAAAAGAAAATCTAGACATTCAAAAGAGGAACCATGGGACTAAAAAATTGTCCAGAACTACCCCAAAACCATCAAGCACCAGTGCAGAAAAAATCTAAAAGATAAAAAAAATGCATACACACTTTCACAGCTTATATGATCTTTTATTGGGTAATATATAAATATGGACGGCACTAAAAGTATATCATTTTGCTTTTTAAGTGAAAAAAATCTAGTATTATATAATGTGTATAATATGTTTATATTACATTTTTATATGCCCAGTGGTTGAAGTGGAGGCAAGGACATTTAGAGTTGAGGGTATGGAGACACTGAATATAATAGAAGTTAATGGGGATTTGTAGTTTTTCAATTACATCAGTGTGAGAGGTGCCAGTATAGCATACCCCCGTATACACCCCTACTTCAAGCCCTGCTATGGCCTGGATCCTGCTTCTTGAATGCCTGCACGCCAGTCACTCCCCTCTCATTCTTAAAAAAGGCAGGGGCCTAGCAGCTTACGTTGCTAGACCCCCTACCTTAACTAAATTGTGCAGCTCAGTGGTCTGTGTGATCGATGTCCACTCCCCAATTACTTTATTTAAATAGCCTCCTGTCCACCCAGGAGGGGGGGCGCGGGGCAGTTACTGCCCAGAGGCGTACTTGCGTAAGTGGGGGGGGGCAGAAGGAGGGCAGGATTTAGCCCTATCTGATTATGTTAACTTCTCTTTGTTGGTGTAGAGACATAAAAAAAACTAAGAACTGTTTGGGGTAGTAAGGGGTCATCATACTGGATAAAAGTGAAGCCATGAGCTCTTGTTTATAGCTTATAATTGCTTGCACACAACACCGTTTCTCTTTCGTGCAGCCAAGGCTGGGTGTTGTATATGAGAATCATTTCCTAAATGATTCAGAGAAAACGTGATACTTCTGCCTTTTATGTATGGAGTTCACAACATCATATGTATTTACTAAAAAATGCATTTAAAAGACTCATGAATGCATTAGAGAATCATATTGTCAGAGTTTGGAGCTGGAATCTGCCAACCACTCTGTGATTAATCATCATTGGTATGTATGAATACAGTGTGAAAAAAATGCTTCCATAAATCTGTATTTAGAATAGAAGACTGTCATAATCAGAATGTATTTTAGATGCTGAAACGATTTATGGGAAAAAAAATTATCATATAAAAATATGATAATAAAAAATCACTCTGCCTGTCACTGTAAAGTTATTTTGTTAATGTATTCTACTACAACTATCAAGGTTTATTATAACAAAAAGGCCATCTAATAAAAAAAAAGGTAGTACTCATATAAGCAATTCTCATTGGGTAGAAAGTGATTATTTTGAGGTTTTCGACATTTATCTTTTTTCATTACTTTTTTCTAGTTTTTTTTTTTTTTTACACTTTTTATGAATGGGTAGTATCAATAGGGTGAAAATTATTTTATACCCATAAGGCTATAAACTGCTATTACCATAAAAGTGATTTAAGGTAGTGTGATTAATAGTGACCAATCTCTATTTTTATGTCCTTTAACCTTTACGTTTGTGTCCATTCACAGTTTATTATGAAATGGATTAAAATTTGCTATCAGTTTTGTTTTGTCCACAGTGACTATATTGTGAGTGTATGAAATATACTTTCCCCACGTGTATGCAGGTACAGTACAATCATATGTCCATTCTGTGCAGCATAGGCAGACATTTGTACAATTGCTCTAGAAGATATCTGTACAATTCTCTCAGCAGATGTATGTTGATTAAGACTTGCAATCAGAGGCAATGGCCTTTAAAANTGTACATGCCGTTGCATCTCATGTATGATTACACAGGCAGAAGAGTGCTTTTTTGATCATTCCTGTGCATTACTAACAGTGGCTGTGCTTACACCTTATTCTGTAGGTGTAAAAGCAGCTTTGAATCTGCTTCATAAAGAATAGAGTAAAACATACATATCACTGCCAAAACTGGTATTTGGTCCCTTTGGAATAATATACATTTTACAGATGACCTGTACTACCTAGGCAAAATGATAAAATATTAATAGTACATATAAAAGTTCCCCAAATGCATCTGTTTTACATTCATGACGTTATTTATTTTTTTTTACAAAAGAAAAGGACACCCCCTACATTTATGTGTATATTAAGTGATGAAACAGCTTCACTTTTTCAAATCAAATTTCAAATCAATTGTTTTGAAATACTAATTAATAACGGTGGCTCACAGTATTTAAAACCCCAGCGAGTATTAAATTACGCTGTTGTTATATAGTAAAATATATTTGTTTTATGTCTTTGGTAACCATACTAATATAGCCAAATATATGATTCACAGTCCTCATAGCTGCCAGGAAATGAGACCACAGTGATCAGTGACAGCTTAGAAATCATCTGTGGGTTAGCCACAGACAAATACATTGCCTTTGTGGCTGAACGCAGCTATCACCTTCTCAGGGGCTGCAGAACATGGATGACGGACATACGTCTGTAAAATGTAGATCCATTTTCAGGAACCAATGTCTAAGATTTAATCCTGATATTTAATCCTGATATATGCTTGTGGGGTTTCAAACGTTTCATCAGGAGGAACAGACGGAACTTTTACATATCCTTAAAAAGTGGATAAAAGTGTCACTAGACAAAGCGGGAGTCCACCATGAGAGTTGTATCTGCCTGAACTGATGAGGTGCTATTGATGTTTGGATTAAACCATGCCTCTCTGATCAAGTGCTCAGACATGGCATGAAAGAAAAGTATATGCTTTAATCCCACCACCTTATTCTGCGCATGGAGTGAAAATAAAGGCCAGCAAAACAAATGTGTAAGCGTCTTTGTTTTTGCTTATTGACATGGTCATTTAATTAAGTTACAAAGAGCCCTACAAGCATTTAAAACAACACAGGGAAATCTATAACAGACAAAGCTCTCAACACTAAAAAATCACACAAGATTTTTACTCATTCGAAAAACAATCAATAAGGTATGATTCTAAATAGCAGCAAAGATAAAGCAATAAAACATATAAAAATGAGATATTGATTTCTAGTCTGTTCAGAAAACACCACAAAAAATGGTGGGGGGATTGGTCATCTGTATGGACAGTATTCCTAGATAAGAAGGCTTCACTCAAAAGTCCCATAGACAGTGTAAGCATATCTAAAACAACTGTGCCGGAAAGAAAAGCTGCATGCAACTAATCATATTTATATTTATATATTAAGGCTTGCATACAAATTACTTTCTATTTAACAGCAATGACACTTTCAGTCAGTCAACTATTTCAGGACCATCCTTGGCCTTTGGTGGACTGCGGGTACTTTAATGACAAGGGAATTGTGTCCGAAGGCACTTACAGACGAAATGATGATCGTACAGAAAACAGATCTGTACTGTTCTCCACCTCTAAACCGCTTAACACACACAGCTTTTATTGATTGGTTTGATGAACACATCCTTTCCTCTCAAGTCTGTTCAGGACCAGCTTTTTTTCTTATAGTTAAATGATCCTGTTATGTTTTTGTCTTTCCCAGTCAAGCGTCGCCATTTTTATGGAATTCACAATTTAAGGATCTATAGGGGTGTATTTATTAAGCGGTGAGATTGCAGTGAGATTGAAAAGTGGGGATGTTGCCCATAGCAGATTCGAGTTCATATTTTCCAGTGTGTAAAATGAAACTGAGAGCTTGAATCTGATTGGTTGCTATGGGCAACATCCCCACTTTCCAATCTCACTGCAATCTCACCATTTAGTAAATATACCCCTTAATCTTTGCTGGGTAGAATAGAGTTTTCTTCTTCAACTTCTTGTTGATAAGCATTAGGTCATCCACAAGAGATTCTTCTATAGTAAAATTGNACAAAAACGTCTTTAGCATTAGATGTAAATTTATGAAAATGTATATATGTCTCGAATTTATATATTACTTGGGACAAATTTAAGTTCCGTGTTTAAAATATTCATTTTTTGTCACTAACTGAGATGAAAATTGCCCACTGAATTATTTTACTTATCTTTATTTTTTTGTTTTTTATTAGAAGTTAGTTCACATTTGCAGAACATGGACATATCCAAATTAGTGTTATTAAGTTTACTTTTAGGGTTAGCATTACAATGTGGTTAGGGTTAGGGTTCAGACCTCTTAACTGTCATTAACACTGAGGTTGATATAATAATACTATCAACCAATTGGTTCTATTTACTAACTTTGATTCTATGAGATAAAACAGATTGCATATACATTTACTAAGCTATCCTAGCCATGATAACCATGATAACAACTAAATGTATCACTGGCTGCTCAACAGTATGTAGGCCAGCATACCTACGCTCCAATATTTTTCGTAAGAGTATTTTTAAATGGTGAGTGTTAATAAATGCCGGAAAGGTAAGTATTAATAAATCCCGCTATCAAAGTAGCCAGGCGGCGAGGAGATGCCAACCTGGCTACACTTAATATCGACCACAGGGGTTATTTTAGTAAATGCAGCCCTGTGTGTTGTTAGAAACACAAATCTGTCAACATAATTTTTGTCAAGATTCATAAAAAGTCAGAATGATACGGCTGAGTGTATAAATGTCAGAAAAATGTCTGTACATCACACCCGGCACATGCTGAAAGGTACAATGCAGCAGCCTGTTGGCATATTTCTTTTGCCTGTTTGCAAGTTTCCATTTTATTTTTATAAAATATAATCAATATTGCCTTAATGTTTGTGTTATTTAATAACACCAGGGCCTAAAATTACTAAGCAGGGAGATTGCGGGAGATAGAAAAATGGGGATGTTGCCCAGGCAACCAATCAGATTCTAGCTCACATTCTCCAGTATTTAAAATTAAACAGAGAGCTTGAATTGCTCGCCCCCTCGGTCCCTCGCCCCCTTGCCCACCTATTGCGACACCTATGGTTGTATTGAAGCTCACACTTTTAAAGCATCAACCACTTTGTGTCCTCTATTTTGTTCTTATTCCCTTTGTGCATTACTAAAGATATATAGAGCTAGATTCAACTGTACATAAAGATGGGGAAAACATGCTTCATCTATTACGGTAGGAATAATTGCCATTTTTTAGACGCATGACCACAAGCCATGAACAAAAAGGCACATTTTTAGGGCTTACGGACATTACATAGGGCACTTTGCGCACAATTGAATCTGGCCCATAATATAATCTGTCGATCTGGTTCACATCCCTGGTGTTAATCCTAAATTAAGAAAGAAAGTATTATTTAAACAAAGCTTTTACTTCTATTTTCACATTTTTGGGGGGTAGGGAAGGAAGAAATTTCTGTCAATATAAATACAAGCAATGTGCATGTGTTATGTTTTAAATTATTGTAAAGAATATAAATATATATTACAGACCCACAAAATAACAAACAAAAGGAATTTTCAATAAAGGCATATCCTTGGAGTATCATAAAAACATGCCCCTGTATAAAAGTATAACAAAATTCTATATAATGCGCAATAAATGAAATGTTGTTCAATGCAGGTCTAAGATTAACTACTTTAATAAAGTGCTCTTATTAGCAAAACTGCTTGTATAGTACAATATGAAAACAAAATAGTGCAATTAGGTCATACATTTGTCTATCAGTTGTTTTGCTGGTGATTTATATTATAATCAGGACGGTGCTACCATTAGGCCATCTTGTGTGATAGCCTACAGAACTGGGCTCAGGGGACTGCAAAGCCCCTCGCTGCCTCCATGTATATGCCCTCACCAAAAATATCAAATTAGACTTAATAATCTGTGCAAACCATGGTGGAAATTAAAAAGACCTTAATGCTCTCTCCTCACTGGAAACCAACCTGTCACCAGCAGTTATTGCCAAGATCAGGGCCGGCAACAGGGGGGGACAGGGGGGACAGCTGTGACGGGCCCCAAGCTTTAGGGAGCCCTGTTACTAGTGTTAACACTATTGAGGGGGGCATAAAAAAATCTGGGTGTACTGGACCCCCAAGATTTCTGTTGCCGACCCTGGCCAAGGTACACAGTAACTGTGCATGTGGAGGGCTCATAGACCTTAAATGGCAAAAGGCTGTAAGCCAGACAATAACAACATCACACAATAAAACACACTGAGACGTGGGGCACAGTTTATTAAATGGAATTATTAGAATTGGACCAGATTAGAACTTTGCCTACCCCTGAACTATACACATGGATATCTATTTTTTAAATGTGTTCTAATTTTTAGTACAATTCATCTAGACCTGGAACTGTCTGAAATCTGGACAAAAGGGGCAGAACTGATGGAGACAATGGTCTTCTTAAGGACGGACCATAGCACATTGGCGCTTCCAGAGTCCTACATGACATACATCGACAAGAGCAGGGAGCATGGTACAGACCTCAGCTCTGCTCTCTTCTCTCTCCTCACTGAGGACCAGATCCCGTGTGTCTGTATGGGCAGCAAGGGGGTACGAGAGAGGGGAGAGGGCAGAACAGCAAACACACAGAACATCATTCCTCNGGCTTGCTGGAAAATGGGGGCAGGACNGAAGTCAGGATCCAGCCCTGACTGTCGGACATCGGGTCATCATCATATGCCAAGAGTGTGAGTGAGGGGTCAGTGCTAGTCAGCATGGGTGGTGGTGTGAAGTGCACCAACATTTATCTGGCTTGAGAGCAACTGGGATGAATTATGCAAAAATACAATTTGTGGCAAAAACAAAAATAGCACTCTCCTTATTTTAGTGATGTTTACCTTACATTTCCCCTCATTATCATATATGCATATTCCATTTAAATGTACATACCCATTATAGCTCTTGTTAAACATGGGCATAGATAGATGTTACCTATAGTTATGTTCTGAAGCAGGCATCCTACCTCTCTCAGCATAGCACATACAGAGACCTTTGAAATAGACTGATTTAGTATAGATGAAAGTAACTTGGTGAAATAGATGGACCTTCCCAGGTTGGCAAACCTGTCAGTGGAACATAATAAACGTCATCTTTCTTCATGGGCATTACCTCATTGTGAACAGTCACAACGCTCTATATTTTGGATGTACTTATTGTTAGAATNAACAAAGCAAGTTAAATCAAATGCATACGTTAAAGATTAATATTGTGTGTAGTGCAGTTACATCTGGTCTGATATTTAGCTATAACATGCTAATATATTTGCAGTGACATCTTAATAGATATATAGCAGCAGGACGTAAACTTGTAAAGAAACACTAATTCATATAGAATAGGAATAAATAAAATACAGAAACGAAAAAACACATAATACAAATGTGTGTAACTAGGGCAGTCCTGGGCCCAAATATACTAAACTGTGGAATTGGAAAAGANTTAAGCTCACATTCTCCAGTATGTGAAATGAAACAGATNAAATCTGATTGGTTGCTATGGGCAACATCCACACTTTTCTAATCCCGTAGTTTAGTACATTTAGGCCATGGTGAGAGTCNGANGGTAAAGTCAGTTGGTCANATAAGCATACCTCACAACATTTGNCGGGGAGAGAGCGGGACACACGTCTCGCCCCCTGCCCGGGCCAAACCCCGCCCCCTGTCTTNGCCAAACCTCACCCAACTCTGCCCAGCCCCTCCCCCCGCATNCCAAAACACCCGTCCGGGCAAAACCNNATCCCCTTTTCGGGCGCGGCAAAANAAGAATAAACCCACTTTCCTGCCAGTTTGNCCACATAGCTGAAACAAAGTGGTAGNAGGGAGGGACAGCGGCAAAAGNNGGACTGTCCCGCTAAAANCGTGACNGTTGGGGGNTATGNATAAGCGTAGTTACCAAGCAGGAAGGTCCCAGTGATGAAACAAAAGAACTCACTTATCTTAATATCATGTCATTGCGATGTCTTGACCTTCTGATCTATTGGACCCGACCTGTGTAAATGTACCTGTGTTTTCTGTTTTGGCAGCATCTTCAGTCTTATTCTGCACAGGTTCCTGGAACATATCTATGACTTCAAAAATGTATTTGTGCTTTCGGTCAGACAGACTGTTTACCTGTGTTATTATAATCTAAAATAATATGAATGAATAAAGAATTAAATTCCATTTCATAGTAATATATTGCTGGATACTGCTTTATGTTTTTATATCTTTTCTCTTCTAAATATGGTAAGTAAAACATATTGACAAATTTGTAAAGAGGTAGCAGTTACTTTGCATCCCTAATCTTCCTGCACTTTGTATTGTATAAATTGTGTAGAAACGATTTCCTCTTTCTCCCATCNCCACTAGATTGCATGCTCTCTGGCCACTTTTATGTCTGCTAACATCTCAGCCGTGCTAGTTCCTGTTATTGCCGTCTGGGATGGGAAAACAGGCAGCAGGATAAGAGTAGAAAAGCTTTTGGCTTTGGATGTAAAGCCGCACTTTCATTTTATTTGGCTTTCAAATGCCGTTCTTAAAGTATTTGTCTAGCATTTCATACCTCTTTGGGTTTGAGATTTAAGTCTTTTATAATGTTGGGGTTTTATGTCATACTTCTGTGTTTCTGAGCTAATTGGCATTGCAGTAAATGTTTTTCTTTCCACTAGAATAAACCACAGCTAAATCTGCTACAGCCTGCTATTTTGTTACATCCTTTACACAGATCTGAAATTACTTTCTTGCGGAGCATTTATACGAAGTTAAATGATATCTGACTCTTTCAGAAAATCTGTTGCTTCATGCTTAAATGGGCCCATTTTTCCTTCGAGTCCCTTAGCATCACATTAGTTTGTGTTTTCATTTCATATTTAACTTTACGAAAAAAAAATCTTTTTCAATGACTTTTCCGGCAACCTCTTATTGTCGCTTTTNAGTTTGTAGCCGCTCTTGTGTTTTTTTTTTAAACATACACATCACAGATATACAGTTGTAATACAAAAATTACTTCATCTATTTCTTTCTTTCCCAAATATGTTTAAAGAAGTGATTACATCATACAAAATGTTTCTGGAAAAAGAGCATCATTTAATACTGCCANCGACTGATGGGAGCGCTTTCACTGCATAGAGCTATTTTATATAANATCTATTGACAGTAATGCAGACTTGCCAGGTTTCCATAATATATTCAGTGTGATGGATTGTTACGCTGTGTGACAAACACTAAATACCAGTGGTTGAAAAGTTGTGTCGCACGTTTATATGTTGTGACATGGTGTTATTTACATCACAAATCCATCGGTCTAGTAAATATGGCAGCCAGGCATTTTATACTGAGATCGAAAGTGTGTCTACCCGCAGATAGAATGAAGACACAACTCCACCGATTTCTCAATTTGTACAGGTGACAGATAGCCGCATGGGGTTTTAGTGTGGTAAAGCAGATACGCAACTAAAGCAGTTGAGATGCTTCATTCAAAGTAGGAACTATAGATTCGTAGTAGTAGGAATAAGCATGTATTTGTATCATGCAAATGCATACATACAGTATATGCACATAAGTGTCATGTGTAAGACAGCAGACAAATTACATGTTTCATTTTAAAGTATAATTTAATTAATGTTATAATTAATACTTAATTATATTATATTAATTATATTAATTATTAATAATAAGTAAGTCAGGGGTAGGCAGCGGGAAGGGCAGGGTTAGAGTGATGGAAGGGGAGGGTTAGAGTGATGGAAGGGGAGGGTTAGGGTGATGGAAGGGGAGGGTTAGGGTGATGGAAGGGGATGGTTAGGGTGAAAATTAAAATACGTTTTAGGGGAAAAGTTTACCTTGTCCTGTGTTTGGGGCCTTCTTTATTCAGAGGCAATCCCTTATGGTAAACAACCTCATTCATAATAAAGTGACTTCTTTTAAACATAAATATTGACTTTATGGAATCAAAAATCTATAGTTTTTAAAAATGTATGTATAAAGGTTCAGAATACAGATCACAAGTAGAAAAGTTACTATGTGATTG
>JABWIB010004915.1:0-13489 GCA_016617825.1 Platyplectrum ornatum
GTGTATGGCCAGCTTAACTCATGAGTGTAAAGGTACCCATACACTGGACGATGTATCGTTCGTGTAGAACGATTTTTTGCGATCGAACGACAGATCGTTGCAATGTATGTTGACGATGTTTTAATTACACATCCAGTGCATGATGAAAAAGTAGCAAGAAACGACATTTATCAAATTTGGACATGTGCAAAGTAGAATCGGCATCGGCGTTTCATTTGTTGAGTGTATGGAGTNCAGCGCCGATGTAAGAACGATCCCTGACCAATGGACTTGTGTAAATTTGTGATGCCTGTATTGTTTCCGGTGACACAGACCAGGAAAAAGTTTGAAATGACCCGGAACTTAACAACGTTTCCTGAGCGAATGAACGTTCTGCTAACGATGTTAAGGGTGTCGGTGTAGCGCTAATAAGGACTTGTATGTTAATGACTTGTAGTTCTGTAGCTATCTGTATGTCCCAGACGCCTGAGTGGCTACCAAAACGTGTTAAGAAACACGTATTAATGTAGGCTAATAATAAGAATTGTGAGTATTTATCATGTTATAATGCCAAATAAAACATATGGTGTATATGTGCGTCGCTATGTTTCTCTGTGTGGCTATATAGATAATCATACATATATAGATATATATGTATATATAAAACTATATATAAATACAATATTATAAATATATCTATTTCAATATATATATATATGTAAATGTATAAATATTTTTATATGTATATATACATACATATTTATATATATATATAAATATATATTTATGTTGAGTGTTATTCGTATTATATAGAGCTATACATAAATATCTATATGTCTGTATGTATATCTACATATATATATATAAACATCAGTATATACAAAAAAGTAGATATATTTTGATCTCTTGATAGAAAACTATACATAGATATTACAATAAAAATAAATATATATATATATATATATATATATACACATATGTATTTTATTTTTTATTGTGTTTGTATATAGTGATACTTAACACTGTACCGGTAATACATTCCCCACACCACTAACAACCGTTTCATTATTTTAATTAATTCTTATGTACACACCTACATTGTCTTCCATGTAGTACAAATGTGGCAGAAACACACATTAAAAAAAATATAAGAGTTACTACACCATGCGTCATGTAAATGTTTTGAACATTATCCCAAAATGATAATGACTATTTTGATGACTACTTTTCACACATGTATGAGCACACTGTGTGAAACCTTCACTTACTACAAGCTGTACACACTTACTACTCCCAACGCAATGTGTATGTAACGCTTACTAGTATGTGTACATGTAAATTACATAATTACGCAGGATAGTCACGATGCATAAAGTCACGTTGTGGTTTCCTTTTGTACGGTCCATCCATCGAGAGGTAGCATTTCCACTTCTACATAAAACGTTAACACAAGATTGTAACACTATGCTGGTTATTGCTAGGTGTATGATTGTTGTGTACGTAGTATAAAGTTTGTTTCATCATATAACATTAATGTTGCATAAAATATGCATAATACCACGCAGTCACTACACTTTACCTCTCCACGGTGTAACATTGTTTGGCACGGTATTTTTCAGCCATGGAGCAAAATGTTACAAGGACAAATGTGTTATGCCAAATGCGTGTTGACTATGAACTGGTTGGCACGGAACATAGGTTGTTGTCAAACACTAAATATACTCCCCATATCAATATATGGTGAAGTTTTATCCCATCATTACCCATACTATATGCATACAATTCCTGTTTTTTCTGTATGTGCACGAGTACACAAAAAACACTGACAACTTTTAATTTTTCCAATAATACCTTTATGTATACCACTGTATGGGCATTCAACTAACGGGTTGTGTATTTGTATAACCTATGTGTGCATACCCGTGCATTGTGCGCTGGTAAACGTTATGCTTGAAGTACTGTATTTGCCTGCTGTAGAGCGCTGAGGTGCGCAAGTAAGTACTGTGGGAAAAGTACCATGTTAACATGCGTACATGCTTTATGTAATACAACATGTTAAATAGTCATGTACTGTGTTGTCAAAGCTAACATATTAACATAACAAAGATGTATTTACTAACAAGTTATCCTTAACTTTTATAACCTGGCAATAAGTGGTGTGCACAGGCAGTACAAATTCAACAAAACTAAGTAAGTATGCAATATAACAGACAATATACATACACGTTACAAATGCAATGTTTGCGTTTGCTCATAAAAGCACACATTATAGGCATCTTAAAAGTACAAACAACATTGAAACAAACCATTGTCTCTAAACACGCATAAAAATTCTAACAATTGACAATGCGTATGTTACATGGTAACTGCACAATTACGGTGCTAGCACCAATTATATCAATTTATTCACTTTTGAACAAAAGAGTCGTTGCCAAGCTCCTAATAATGTGTAAATTGGAATTTAAATGCACGCTGTGTGTCTTTATCTCGTCAGCGATATGCATGCATTTGTCCAGGGTTTGCATAAACACTAATTTTGGGTCAACTGTAGTTTCTTCCTCTGCGTTTCTTGACGGTGACCTGGAACTACCTGATGATCCATTGTCAGAGATGACGATGGGATCTGTGGAAAATATACATATGTTACACAAAAACTTTGGGTCCATATTACTTTTTGTATACCAAGGTTTTACATTGTGAAGCTATAATTAGCCACGTGCAATACAACTGTTTTATACCATGCAATGCCTTGTATGTGTTTGTCATTGTTTAACCATCACACCATATGTCCATCCATCTTGAGTTTCGTGTGGCATAATCAATATAACATTAACAGTCAGTGTAGTCTTTTATAATGCATCATATGAATTAGCATAATACAATAGTTATTTCTAGCTGTGTGTGTGTAGCTGTATGCCAGCAAAAACAAAGGGCCAGTATAAATTGTATTTTTTAAAAAAATATAACATCTATGGAACTTACATGATTTGCTTATGTTGCTGATCTCTTTATTTCTACCACTATTACATGTCTGTATGGCTTTGCTGCAAAAGTCACTTTTTTTATGACGTAGGAAAATTGTACGCAGGACCGTATGTAGGTATTACAAGTTTTTGCACTTTATGCCGTTACACGGCAGTTTACATAACGCTACACTGGACACGTGTTTTCACATATTTGTTTTCCAGGTGGTATACTAATATGTACTGTACATTAATATGAGGGTTACCCATTATGAAGTACACACACAAGCAGTTCTTGTGTCGTAATATTCGTGTCTCTCAATTAGAGGCAATCACTGTTAACAGTAAAAACATGATGTGGTTTTGGCCACAAGGCTTGTTGAGTATAAGGCGTGCGTGTGCTTATCATTAAAAATTGCAAGCATGCATGCCATGACCGTGTGCTACCTTTTTTTTCCAAACGTTATATACATACTACAACGGATATGTTTGACTTTAGTCCTTTGCTAAATAAATCCGTCTCACATGATTGACATTCAGGCCAATTTGTTATGGTCAAGGTCTATGTACAAAATAATATCCTGTAAAGTTTGTATATGTAATATAACACGTATCGAAGTATTGTGAAAGTTTGTAAAAACTGGTACTAATGTATGTGTACTAAGGGTCGTCGTGAACCCGCGGGTGCGGAGACGCATGCGGCTAGTTCGCCACTGTCATGCGGAACCCCCCCCCCCCCCCCCTTTCTCTCCTCCCTCATTGTGTAACCTGTGTCAGACTGATCCGTCGGTGGGCCCCTTGTCAAAAAAACACCTAAACAACCCAAAGCACACATTCATTACTGCTGCAGTATTTAGTGGCAGACAGTGCAGTGTTAAAGAGCAAGCTTCCTCTCAACCGAATCACATTACTGTGACCTTAAGGTCACGTCACGCCTAGCAGTCACCAGAGATCTGGCGAGGAGAAGAATAACACCTCCATACAGATAAAGCAACGAGGTACTTCTATGTGTTATATGTGTGTGTGCTGTGTGATTATGTATTTGTAATATGTGTGTGTGTGTACATATGTGTAGTATGTATATGTAATTGCGCTATGTATGTGTAATATGCGTGTACTGTGTGTGTGTGTGTACGTATGTGTAATGTGAGGCATAAATGTGTCATATGTGTATGTTTCCATGTATGTATGTGTGTGTGTTTATGTGTGTTTACTTATTTATAACAATGTATGTAATACGAATTTGTATGCATGTATGTATAATATGTGCGTGATGTGTGCTTATGTATGTGTTATATGTGGCAGATATGTGTATGTGTGTGCTGTGTATGTCTGTGTAATATGTGCCTGTTGAGTTTGTATGTATGTGTAATATGTATGTTTCATTTGTGTGTACTGTGTGTGTGTGTGTGTGTGTGTGTATGAAGGTGTAGTCGGAGTAATGTTTGAGATATGTGTAATGTGTGTGTGTGTGAATGTGCAATGTGCGTTCAGTGTGTTGGTGTGTCATATGTGTGTGTATGTTTCATATTCTACACAAGGGCAATAGTAGCAGTAATAATAAATATGTAAACGTTAATGGATTAATGTGCATTTTCTAAGTGTTTGGTTCTCACACATACCATAAATCTAAATACAAAAAATCCTGTGTTCTCTTTGTATAGATGTGTAAAAGGTTTTGTGTGTGGCAAGTTTTGTTTTCATCTCGAAACAAATCCTTTAGGATCTTCGATGGATAAAGGTTGACTACCCCTGATGTAGTACGAATGCATATATTGTCTGTGTAATTGTGACCATCGTAACGTATAAAGTTTGCGTTATGTCTACGTGACACATACCATCATCGTAAGCAACACTTTTGCAGGCAGCATCCGTTGACGGCACTGAAGGAAATGAGCTTTGTGAACAGGACGGTGTATCTAAAAGAGTACAAGAAAACCATATAGCAAAGTGGAAAATTAATGTCTGGAAACACATAACTAAGCAAGCAATATTGCTAAAAAAGGCAAAACAATGTGAAAAAAAAATCGTAAAATTTTTGCCTAAAACATTAACTTCCTTGCAATGGTCACACTAATCATGCGTGTGTCATAATGCACACAGCACAACATACAAAACATATGTGGTATCATTTCATTTTTTAAGTATACAGTATAATAACTCATACATATACATTAAAGTATGCAGAAAGTGCATAATGGAAAGATATGCAAAAATGCCCTTACCATATGGTTCTGTAACCTGTTCTTGCTGACAACTTGTGGATTTGCTGGTGTCTTCGGCCTGTTGCCATTTACCTGTAATAAAAACATATACATTTATATTTAAAAGCAGACATGCATGTACAAATGTGTAATCCTGCTGTACAACATGACATCCATACACTATTATGTCATACTAACATCTGTGCCAATGACCAATGGAGTTTAAATAAGGATGATGGTGACATGTTAACACAGTAGCAGTGTATTGAGCATGTGACATGCCTAACCAAAAGAGTAAAAAAAAAAAGCCTCACAATTGCAACGGAAAATACTTTGAAAACGAACGAACTTACGTTGCAAACGTCGGCGAATAGCCTTTAATTGTTTACGCTCCTTTAGCTTTAGGTCAGACCAGCGCTTTTGCAACTGGTATTTAGTTCTCTTGACCCCGAACTTTGCCTGCAGCCTTTGAATCACCCTTTGCACTATTATGTNTTTCCTATTATTCGATGCATGATAGGTTCGCTGTTTACAGTCATAATCAAATTTATCAAATATCTTCACCATTTCTTCCATTTCTAGGATGCTCATAGGTTTTGCTCTGCTGCTCTCTTCCAGTTCTGGTGTTGTAGAAGAAGCGGATTCACTAGTTTCCACATTCATTGTAGTGTATGATAAACCAGATCTAACCTTCTTCTATCACACGTTCTTAGGAAATGAAGGCACCTACAGGGCGCGGCTTTCTACCACTCCTATAAGGACAGGTCCGTGTGCAGAAAGTCATGTGATGCAAGACAGATACTTTTGTATCGTTTATGAGGTACCACGCGGTTTTGGCGCCAAAGAACGTTGCCAACGAGGAATAACAGGTTGGTTTCTAGAATGTTCTAAGATTTTTTGTTAAAGGAACATGTACACATTATCAATAGTTTCATAACCGTTGTGTAAAATAAAGAATAGATACAGACAGAAATATAGAGACCTGTGGTAAGTACCTTGTATATTAATATTTTACTGTTTCTGTAATTACATTTAACATGCAATGCTTTTTGTACATAAGAAAGGCATATTTGACGTATGCCTATACAGTAAGTGTGAACACTCAAGGTGTGTAATGCTATATATTTTGAAAGGAAACATTTCATTATTATTAGTATTACCTAATGTTACTCTCAAGTGTGTGGTAAAATTCTGTACTGAGCAAATGACTGTAACAATATAATTGTACAAAGATTCACATAGCAAGATATGTGATATGGCCTTTCACAATAAATTTAATCTCATTACATTGTGCACTGCAATATCCGACTTTGTCTTTGTGTAACATCACATAATGTATGTCACCTGTATTACATAACGTTACAAAATACAGCGCAATGTGTACTATGCATATTATATAATATGTGCTTGTAAGTGGTTGCCATACAACGGCACAGCATTGTTTACCATATATACAACATACAAAATGTAATGCGTACACGTGTAACGTAATCAGTGGCACATACGTCACACTTAAATTTACTTGCACACCACATAAACACACGTCATGTGGTGCTGATTTAACTATACAGCTGCCACACACCAGATGTAGCACGTACACATGTTTACTGTATGTTGTAACTCTACTTACAGAAATTAGCAGGCAACCATCTAAGAAATGTTCTTCTTTATAGTTGTTCTTACTTCATTGTGTTTGCACATAACTTTAAGTCAGATAAGTATGGCTGATGAAAGTAATATATATAGTGAAAGCATACTTATGGTTTTGTTACACATGGCAAGAAACATATTGTATATTGCACACACACAAGTGTCAAACACATTCTATTATAATTGTTATGATGATGGTAGTACACCAGAAACCAAATTGTGGACATCTGCAAATTACATACACTTATCCCTACAAGCAATAACAGGTGTACTCAGTAAACACGCATTTATTAACTGTACAGTTACCAGATTTACGACTTGCGTGTCACGAATGTGTACATTACCATTATTTTGTATGTGCTGTATGCTCTCCCTATATATTTACTGTTGATTTATTACATACGAAATAACGTTTAATATTAAGGAATGTGATAAATGGCAAGGATCAAAACACATTCCATACTCTTCCATGTATACTGGACACAGTTGCTCTTGTACTATGCATATGTATGTGTCTGTATAATTCAAGAACATAGTATATGTAAGTATAATAAAGGCGTAATAATTTGATGTACTTGCACATATTTTCAATAGTTGTTATTTGGTTAAGTAACCTATAAAAAAGTAGCAATGCATGTAACATGTACCCTAATTTAGTGCATTTTTGCTATAGGGTAGTTGTAAAGTATTGGCACAACGCTAACGTTGGTGAGTCATTCAAAGAAACGGTTACAAAAGTAAGTATAAATGTATAAAAATTAGTAATTTTTTTTTTACTTTTGCTTATTTCCCTTGACGTAACGTTTATTATGTTATGTTATACTATATGTTACGTACAGTTGTGAAAGCTCCTCAATGAAACCACATTCACTTTATGATTTCATATAAATGTATGGCGTACATGTGGGTCAAGGACTTTCTAATATATTCTCTCAGGAAAGATAAGGTCAGGCAAAAGGTGTAGCATCCTCATTATGTGTTATTTACAAACATATACACGCACTCAAAAGAAAAAATGTTGTAGAGTTCTGGTTCAATATTCGCATACTAGACGCGCGCATATAGAGAGCTATGTACGTGTGTTTATAAGGTTCATAACTGGGAAATATATAATATATTACTATTTCTAAGGTCTTGCATAAAAATGGCAATATTTATAATTGTTTATTTTTCATTGTACAGATGACTGACAGAAGAGATTTTCTTAGAGAATTCATTGAAGTATACCAGTCGCATTCCTGCTTATGGCAGATAAAATCCCCTGACTACAGTAATAAAGAAAAAAGGCTAGCGGCAATGCAAGCCTTACTTGACATTACAAANCCCTATTATCCAAACGCAACGCTAGATACCGTGAAACATAAAATTCAAAACATAATTTGTCATGGCGTAAATGAATCGCAGTATGGAAGATCCGAAATTTATTACTTAGAATACCAAATGTATTTTCCACAACGCGACGCGCTCGCGCCGACCTGTAATTATATATTCTGCGTTCTAAGTTTAGTTGCCTCTGGGGAAACGGCCTGAGGATATGCTTATGCAATCCAAATGCCTCATCTGCTAAAAAAACATAGTTCAAATTGCCTACATTTTGGGTGTGATCTGGCAATTGTAACAAATTGTGCCTTAATTTGTAATTGAAGGATGTCTGCTCCATGCAACCTCCATCAGAAATTCGCCCATTCTTACCAACGTCTATGTAAATAAACTCATATCGNGCATTTACAATGGCCATCAGGATAACACTAAAAAAACCTTTATAGTTATAAAACATAGAACCACTATTCCCAGGAGGTTTTATACGGACATGTTTTCCGTCAATGGCGCCACCACAATTTGGAAACTGCCATTTGTCTTGAAAATCTTCTGCTATTTGCTGCCATTCGTCGGTAGTGTTTGGAAACTGCAAAGACATAGAGCAAACAATTACTTTAACTACATTCTTTAAAAAATGTTTTTCTCTCTTACAGCCGTCACAATTGCTTGAACATACTTCCACACCACAAAGCCAATCAACCATTCCTACTGCCAGTACTGCAACATCCGGAACACAAAGGCAGTACCGACGCATGGCTAGTACAATGAGGCGTAGTAAGGAGGCCGATGACAGTTCTAGAGATGAACTAACTCAAGCTGTGTTGGATATAGGTAATAAATGTTTCAGTAAGGACGTGGACAAATANGATGCGTTTGGGATTGTTGTTGCATCAAAATTANGGGAAATGGATCCCAGATACCAATTCCATACNGAACGCATGCTTTATGAGACGTTATNCAGAGGAGCTCNAGGACTAATTGACGAGAACACAATGTATCCTACTGCTTCTAGANCCACAAACATGCAACAACCCTTGCCTAGGCAATTTATGGCTCCATATCATAATNTATCTTACAGTCATGTTAATCTCCCAGCACATCCAATTGCTCCATCCAGCAGTGACAGTCGCATGCATTATTATAGAGGGGAAACCCAAGCAGCCAGCCAGCCACATTTAGACAGTAATAGTTATGTTAATGTAGAGTAACGAAATAATATAAATGTGTGCTGTTGTTATCTTAGTTATGTACAAACGTAAATAAAGATGGTGTTATATTACAAACTGTTTAATGTGTCTATAATATGTTCATACATATACATTTATGATCATGTACCTTCATGTATTTGTCCTGGAGAGCATGAACAATGGCACGGCAAGTATCTGGAATTATGTGTCCTAAAGCCTGTGCAGAAATAGCGCATGAAAACTTCAGGTCCTCTAAGCTACGTCCAGTCGCNAGAAAACGTAGCGTNGCAATGAGACGTTGCTCGGCAGTTATAGCTTGACGTAANCGCGTATTTTGTCNCTCNATAAGTGGTTTGATTGCATTTAATAAATCATNAAACATCGCATCATCCATTCTCAAATAATTTCGGTAGTCTTCCGGGTTATTTTCCCGTAATTCGTAAAGTAAGGGCATATGAGAAAACTTATTCCTCTTCTGCAACCATTCCTTTGTCCACACACTTCTTTTTTTGCGATGTTTGGTAGGTTGTTTTTTATGCCTAGCTAGGGTGATGAGAAGGAGTCCCAGCAATCCTCTTCGTCTACGGTGCATGACATCCATGCCTGAATAAACGACATGAAAGTGAAGCATGTAACGTTAACGACTACTTGAATAACACTAAGTGTATAAACAAAGAGTTATTTATAAGAGTGGTGGAGTGCTGGCGCATGGCCAATGTTCGCACGTGTTGTATTGAGCGATAGTTTGATATAACTATTTTGTTCCTCCCGTGACATTTTTGCTTCCAGGTAAGTAAATAGATAATGTCAGGTAACACATTTCCATAAGTATAAAGCTCAAGTATATGTGTAATACTTTGATGAAATCCTAAAGGTGCATAAAAGTCCAACAACATTTGCTGAATGTGTGTGGCGTACACAAAAATTGCCTCCATGTTCACGTCATCAACAAATGTGCAACATTGTGTAATACCATATGTTTCACTATTGTTTGGTATGGGAAGGTTGAAGCACATATTAGAAAATTGTGGGATGATTATTTTTTGCCACTTTTGCAAGTTGTAGAGTTTTTTTTTGACACATGCACCTGTTAAAAACTGAGTCCAGTGGTAAAGGTGACGTGTGTTAGGTAATGTGACGTATGTGGTTTTGTCGGTACCATTGGCGTCTTTACACATCAACAGGAACGTTATGCTATGCAGCTGTATACTGCAGGGTGTGCGTGCGTGTGTGGCTGTGTATGTTGCTCTATCATTGTGTGTGTGTGTGTGTGTTTGTGTGTGTGTGTGTGTCTCTCTATGTATGTTGGTATGTCCCCATTTGTGTGTGTGTGTGTGTGTACTATAGCCTAGATGTCAAGATGGATGTGTAGTTGTGTAACGGGTTACATGCATGCTAGCGTTTATGTATGAGGGGCAGAATCACTCCATGTTTGTGTGGCTGTGTCTCTGAGGCTGTCAGTCTGTGTGTGTCTGCGTGAATGGCTGGCATGATGTGTGTGTCGCTGAATGTGTATGTATGTATGTATAGGTATGTCGGTATGTGCCTGACAGCCTATATGTATGTGTCTGTGTTGCAGTCTCTGTCACTCATTTTCTCTGACTCTCACTTTCTATTGATCTGTATCTGTATGGCCGTATGTGGGTATGTGTAAAGCACATTGTGTGCGTAAGTAGATATAGGTATTTCTATATGTTGCTGTATCAGATAAATTTTAAGCCGGTGCCTGGCTGCATGGATTACTAGATATGTTTGTATAACGAATTGTAAGAAAGACGGGTCCTTAAAGTAATATACAGATAACATGCAGTTATAACGTTATGGGAAAACTAGATAGGTACTAATGTTGGTTTTATTTATATACAGCAACAAATTTCTATAACTTTCTTTAAATGTACGTCCAAGCGTGGTAGCAGTATACAATGTAGTCATCTTATGAGAGAAAACAGAAAGTCTCTGGAGAACTTATGAAAGTGACAAACAGTTAGGGTATCAAACAAATTATGAAATTACATATTTATAATATGTGAACGTGTGTATGTGTGGTGAAATGGCCAGTGCTTGTAAGTAGGGCAAACGTTCATAAATATGTTCTATAGCACCATGAAACTTGTGCCTTGGGCTGAAAGCTTGAAGGAACTATTACAGACATACAGGTGGCATGTGATGCATGCCATTTGATTTGCACATACCATGGAAAATGTACTTGTGCAAAATCTATACAGTTATATGTGTTAAATGCAATACTGACATCGTGGAAATTACATGCAAAGCTCCTTACAGTGCAAGGCTCGGCTTACCTTAAGAACACACAGTATTGTCCCGAACGAAGAAACGAGTCACAGCTTCATACAACCGTGTGGCACAGAAACGGAGCTTAGAAAACCGCAAAGTCACTGCTTTCTGACCGTTAATCAGGTAATGTGTTGTGAACTATAAAATCTTTATTAGTACAAGATTCGTTACAAAAAACCACAGTATCGTACGACGATCGTTTACGCGTATGCGGCCACAAGAACATCGTACCAACGGAGAAACGATGAAATACAGAGAGGGCGGAGCTTAATTTTCGCTGTTTCTAACGATTGTCGTCTAGTGTATGGCATTTCAATACTGAACGATTTCATGCGTACGATACTTCGTTTCATCGTTTGTTTTTTTTTTCATTTTTTAGATCGCTCGTTAAATCGTCCAGTGTATGGGTACCTTAAGTCATGAGAGTGAAAAGCTGAATCCAGCCCATAGTGTATATTTAAAAATAAGATCTAATTAATTGCTTTATTGACATCAGTAGTTTGTAAACCAAACAAGCATGAATCTACTGTGTATTACAGAAGCAGTAATAGTGTAATTATTAAGTTACAGTTTTAAATCTTAACATGTAGATTGCCTTATTAACTCATCGTTTTTATGGGAGAAAAACATATTATTTCAACTATAGTATATGGAAACTAGATCATGGGTGCTGATACTGAGCTGGACCTGTTTAAGTTGTGTTAAAAGAATGCTTATTCTATTTTTAATAAATTTATTGTTTTAAAATGGTGTTGTTTTTTCCATTGTTACTGAATTAAATGCCAGTTCATAGTCCTAAGGTGTATAAAAATATACAGTTACAAATTTATGCATAGTATATAACTAAAAAGATTGAAAGATTGACTGAAAAATATTGTTTTATAAAAGATTATTCCAGGAGATTCAACTCTGATTCAGCAAGACAGTGTACTGCAGACATTTAAGTGTAAACTACAGGGTCTGATAATACTGCTNTAAATATGAAGATAGTATTTCTTAGTATTTCTGCAGAAAGCACATCTGTGCTAGAAACCTACAGAGGTATAAGTTACATCAAAAATATAGTACCAAAGATACATGGAATTTTGTAAGTTTACTTTGTGTAAATATGTAGCATACATGTTTTTTCTATGCAATGAGTGTTATAAAATGTATCTGAATTCTATTAATATTGATCCAGATCTAGAGTTGCGTATTTCTGACAAACTCTGGAAAGGACATAGTTAAAAATTGTGTTTTAAAACATGCAAACAGAGCTGTATATGCAAATGATGCAGGTTGTGTGCAGAAGCATTTATTTATTGTTAATGAAAGAGTAAATGAATGAATAAATTAAACATTAATACATTTTATCTTTCTTTTTTTACATNTATAGTACATTGTTTATATTTCAAATAGGGCCATTTATTCATAGAAAATAATTAGCAACTTACACTTTTTTATTTTTTACCAGGTTTTTATATAGTGCCATCAGATTACATGCTTTACAATTTGTATCAGACAGAATTGGTGGGAAAGGCAGCCCTACCTGCTGGTTTACACATAGAGCACCCAAAGGAAACTGAAGCACCCAGAGGACTCACGCAGACACGGGAAGAACAATCACCACACAGATAAGGTCCTGACTGGGCACTTAAACTACAACCATAGCAGTATGAGGCATCGGTGCTATCTGATGATCATCCTTACCTTTGACAAGTTTTTGAAAGAAGCACAGGAAATTATTGTGGGACACCCTGGTCCTGT
This sequence comes from Platyplectrum ornatum, assembly GCA_016617825.1. Classification (NCBI taxonomy): domain Eukaryota; kingdom Metazoa; phylum Chordata; class Amphibia; order Anura; family Limnodynastidae; genus Platyplectrum; species Platyplectrum ornatum. The sequence continues at coordinate 13,345 of JABWIB010004915.1, forward strand.
ANTGCTGAGCTTGCACCCATTTTGTGCATATGCAGAGCAGTTTTTCCGATGTGCTTGTGTATGAAAATCAGACACAGTTCTGGATCATTTCCATAATAGTTAAGCATACTTCTCTACAAGTTGTACTTATTCTATATTTCAAGAT
>JABWIB010004918.1:18771-32827 GCA_016617825.1 Platyplectrum ornatum
ACACTTCCACTCCTATATCTCCACACCTCCTCCCCTATATCTCCACACCTCCTCCTCTATATCTCCACACCTCCTCCTCTATATCTCCACACTTCTACTTCTATATCTCCTCACCCCCTCCTCTATATCTCCACACCTCCTCCTCTATATCTACTCACCTCCTCATGTTACAGTAGTCTAGATGTGAAACGATGAGAGAATGAATGGAGAGGAAGGGACGGATACAAGCGATATTGCACATGTAAAAGTGGCAGGATTGGGAGAGGGTGCGGATGTGGGGGGCTAGGTACAGCAAGTCGATGTTAATAGAGATAGTGAGTTGATGGGGGGGTGGAGGAAAGACAACTATTTCTGTTTTGTCCATGTTGAGTTTCAAGAAGGGCAGAGATGGTGGAGAAGCAGTCGGAGGTAGATTTGTTTATCATCTAGGTAGAGGTGGTATTCAAAGACATAGGAGTTAATGAGAGTGCTGAGAGAGGTAGTGTAGAGGGAGAAGAGAAGGGGGCCGAGTACAAAGCCCTGAGGGACACCAACTGTCATGCCGGGATTTGTAGTTTGACAACATCTGGAGAGCCGCATGTTGCCTACCTCTGATCTTGGAGAATAAGGATGGAGAAGTGACCTTTAGATTTGGTGAGGAGGTCAGTTGTGACCTTAATGAGGGTGGTTTATGTAGAGTGGAGGAACCCAGATTGGAGGGGATGCAGGATGTGGTTGTCTGTGAGGTGGGTTAAGTAGCTTGAAGGCAAAAAGGAGAGTGGAGGAAATGAGAAGGGATGGAGTCGAGTGCGCATGTAGTCAGGTGAGTAGACTGAATGAGAGAGAGGACTTCTGCGTCTGAGGTGGGGGTGAAGGTGGACAGTGGTGGAAGGGAGTGGGGAAGAAGAGGGATTTAGGTGCGTGGTGACAGATATGAGAATGGATTGTTGATTTTGGAGTCGAAATAAAAGTGGCGAATTCGTAGGCATAGATAATGGGTGGAGGGTGGGAAAAGGGGGATCCAGCTTCTTTAAACCTCCTCCCTATATCTCCACACCTCTACATCTATATCTTCCCACCTACACCTCCACTTCTATATGTTCACACCTCTGCTTCTATATGTTCACACCTCAGCTTCTACATGTTCACACCTCAGCTTCTACATGTTCACACCTCAGCTTCTATATGTTCACACCTCAACTCATATATCTTCACACCTCCACTTCTAAATCTACACACCTCCACTTCTATATCTACACACCACCACTTCTATATCTACACACCTCCACTTCTATATCTACACACCTCCACTTCTATATCTCACACCTCCACTTCTATATCTACACACCTCCACTTCTATATCTCACACCTCCACTTCTATATCTATACACCTCCACTTCTATATCTCACACCTCCACTTCTATATCTCACACCTCCACTTCTATATCTACACACCTCCACTTCTATATCTACACACCTCCACTTCTATATTTACACACCTCCACTTCTATATCTCACACCTCCACATCTATATCTTCACACCTCCTCCAATATATATATATTATATCTTCACACTCACTACGGGTGAGTGATGGTTTGGCCACACAGGTCTCAAAGCTAACCAGCGCTACCAATAGAAACTTAATTTGGTTAGATATCTAAACGAACTGTTTAATTGTAATAACATATATTATACTTACAGAAAAATCGGCATCTTCAGCCCGTAGGTGATCTGCTATGTAGTGAACCCCTTCTAAAGCTTTTAAAATACTTGGTGAGAGCAAAAAATTAGGTTCAACGTTCTCCACCTTGGTCTGGTGAGGGGTCTGACACTGCCCCCCAGGCACAGGATGGTTATAGTCATAACGGTACTGTAGGCCATGGTTGTGGGCAGAAATGTGGTGCACGTGACACGGCTGTACTTCAGCCTCCGCATCCCCCCACTTCTCGTCCACATCAGTCTCCATCCAGTATTTGGAAGTACTCAGCTTAAGCTCGGGTGCATCATACTGGCTGATAATCTCCTCCACCGGAGCCGGCGGACGCTTCATAAAAAGCCATCGCGGAATGTGATCCAGAAAAACCGAACGCACCCAAAGTGGCATCTTGTGAGTACTGGGGGAGCGGTGGTGGACGTTTAGCACAAAGACAGTGATGACGATTGAGAGTGTGACGAAAATCATGGTGAAGAGGAGATACTCGCCGATCAAAGGGATGACCAGCGATGTGGAGGGTATGATCTCAGTGATCAGCAGAAGAAACACAGTGAGGGACAACAGAACTGAGATGCACAGAGTGATCTTCTCGCCGCAGTCTGATGGAAGGTAGAAGACCAGGACAGTAAGGCATGAGATCAGAAGACACGGGATGATTAAATTAATAGTGTAGAACAAGGGCAGCCTCCTAATAATAAAGTAGTATGTGATGTCAGGGTAGATTTCAGTACAACAGTCATACTTTTTGGAGTTGTATGTCCCAACGGCATTGACAATGGCCCACTCCCCGCTCTCCCAGTAGTCCTTCAGGTCCACGTTGCGTTCCATGCTCTCCAAGTCAATGTTGGCCTTGTCGTATGTCCAAGAACCAAACTTCATCTTGCAGTTCTGCTGGTCGAAAGGGAAGAAGGTGACGTCGATGCTGCAGGAGCTCTTGTAGATAGCAGGAGGGACCCATTTCACTTTACCATTGTAAAATAAGTGAGCTTTTGTCATGTGCGTGATGGCAAACTCTCCGTCTGCACTGTAAGAGAATGAAATAAAAAAAACACAATGGTTAATTATTCCTGTGACACGTGTGAAACAATCACAGGACAAGTGATCCATGGGAAATACATTTGTCCTAGGTTTATGTCATTTGTGTTTTAAAACCTCAGGTTGAGCTTTGTTTGTTTTGGAAATGGTTGTTTGCCTTTGGTAAATGGTGATTAAAGGGTTCCTAGGGTTATGGGTAGGAGAAGTGAAGGTTGGATCTCCATCTACCAGATGCAGCATGGTTCTCCTGGTCAACTAGCCGGGAAAAAGGTGGTTTGTAAATGCACCCTTGAAGTGTGCTTAGAAAGGCCTACAGCTTAGGTCTCTACTGGGAATCATTGGGATAGCAGGTCTTATAAGATAGACATCACTACACTTGATACTATTCTTTTTTTGTGTAGGGATAGAACAGAAGGTCCTTTTCCAGTAAACATGGGATGTTGTTTGCGGTTATCTAGAGGCCTGACAGACCTGGAGTTTGTTGTTCTGGGACAACTTTGTTTTGTTTGTTTTGGAAAGGCTTCCATGGTAGTTTGCCTTTGGTAAATGGTGATTAAAGGGTTCCTAGGGTTATGGGTAGGAGAAGTGAAGGTTGGATCTCCATCTACCAGATGCAGTGTGGTTCTCCTGGTCGATTAGCCAGGAAACAGGTGGTTTGTAAATGCACCATTGAAGCGTACTTGAGGATACCCTACTCACATATTACTTGACATCTGATGTATATAAACCTAAGAAAGGTCCAGCATTTTTGTACTAAACTTTCCTCAGATCCCACTTAAAGTGTATAGACATGGATTAGAAGGGGTGTTGCTCACAGTTGGGACAGGAATAAGGTTTGTGGGGGCATCTGACACAGTCTCCTTCTGCTTGATTGAAGCCGACCTAACAGATGAGCCTCGTCATTCCGATTAGCGGTATTGGTTATATAGGGCTTCTACTGGGGTCTGGCAAGGCAGTATATATTAGGTCACATTATTCACAGAAACAGGTTTAGCCTAACAGGGCTCACACCTGTGCTCACATCGACCAATCAGATTGTATTTAGCGTCGATCTAGAATTAAATCTGATTGGTTGCCATTATTAGTGAATACCTGCACTATATATTAATAATTTCCCTTTTCCGTTTTTTCTAACTAGTGACTGAATTTAACCCAAATCTTAAAGCGTTCATGTTAGATCAGGAAGGTTGTGAATATGTTTGCACAGGCCGCATAGATCCAGAACTATGTTCAAAGCACGTCGTCATTTATTCATATTCCTTCCTTATAATACTGACCTTGGGATATAGTCCGCTCAGCGGGGGACCCAGCGATTTATAAATCGCTGTTGACTTGGAAGGAATAGAACGAGATTTTCCCAGAATTAACTAATTTGCACAGAGGGACGAAGATAAAAGAATGTTTCCTAGACTGAAATAACATGAAAAATCAATTTCACAACTGCCCGGAGCGGCGATATTTTCTATTTACTCTGCACACCCCCCCGGGAGCGGGAATAACAATGTGCGATTGTGACTACCGTACCTGTGGAGGGCAGTACACAAAGGCCCATTGTCAGCAGCGGCGCAGGGAGTCTCGTTGTATGACACAGAATCCTGTGAATAGCCGTGTATAGGGCTGCCAAAGGGAATTCTGGGCCCCAGGTACTGTACAACGACTACTCTCTCCCCCTCCATCGCTGATTAATAAAGATGAAGCATTTTGGCTGTGTCTCCAGCCTTCCCCAACCTCTCCCTTCGTTTGTCTCCAGCTATTCCACCCCCCAACCTAACCCTTTAATGAGCTGAAACATACTTTACTTACCTTTGCAGTCTTCCCTCTCTTTCTCTCCTCTGCTGTGAATGACACCTCACATGTGTAAGTCACCGGAGGGTGACAGCGGCTATACAGGATTTCTGCGGCTGTAATGGGGAACATGCACAACCCATTCGGAGACAGTAACTGTCACCCGGGACTACAATAAAACGAAATGTACCCCTTCCCCTTACCAGAGCCTCCTGGGTGACTTACAAATGACTGACCCCAGAATGGCAATACGCCATGCTGCCACAATGAATTATAACATCCGCTTAATCTCTAAATGCACAACATGTCACACGAGAAAGATAATTGCTTTGTTATGCAAAACGCGGCCCCTGAATGGAAGTGACAGGCGTCACGGCGGAGGCCGCCTCTGGACTCATTAAGTCGCTAAATGCATGTGACATGAGATAGATAGAAGCCGTTCCTCCTCCTTCTTATCACCAGAAGACGTTGTAGCCAGGTCTGTCATATGCAATACGTTGTGGCTTTAGCAACTGATGTGGTTTTACAATAAGCACACACACATACACAACACGCATGCTAACACACACTCCCAACCCTGAAGAAACATGAATGGGAGCGGAGCAGAGGGCGTGGATTATGCAAATCAAGACCAAAGCCCCGCCCCTGTAAATTGCTTGGTGGGTTCGGCGCTGAGACTTGAAGGTCCAGAGAGCGGATCCAAGTTTTTGCACGCATGGAGATGCATGGAGACCTGTGTGGGCGTTCGGGAGATTGGAGGGAACTCCCATGTCATTCCCCTTGATACTATACCCCTGCCTTAAGGGTGACCACAGACCGCACAAGTCCGCCCAAACCCAGGTCCAATTCTATCATTCAGATCCACTTAGCGTCATCTAGGTTGGCGGTGGAGAAGGACGGGCCCAGCGGTAGGAATTCTGGAGCATGTGTGCCAGATGTCTGAACTTTGCGGGCAGAAGCTGCCAACAAGATTCTGGACCGCGTCTTGGAAAATGTGCCCGCTGCCCCGGGATTCTGGGAGCAACCTCTGAAGTTTATGGGTCTCTGAAATTCTGGGACAGTCGGAAACCAGGTGATATCAGGTATCAGTAGACACACAGTGCATCCATATATGTATGTAGGGTCTATGTATGTAGGGTATAGTGTACGGATGCAGATAGCGGTCACCCACCGGAACACATTCCAGGCAATGCTTTACATCAGTAGATCGAGAAAAGTCGTCTTGCACAGAGCGTGTACACAAGATGTGCAGGGGGTACTTACATGGCACAGTACAGGACTGTATAAGCCTTCACACATGATCTGTACGGGGCCGAAGCAGAAAACTTAAGGTCGGGTTCTGGATTCGAAAGTCCAGTGTGAGGACACAGATGCGTCTATTGTGATGAGCCATATACAATGCTGTAATGCCTGCATAAACACAGACTCACACACATACACACACATGTACACACACAGATACAAATAACACACAGACTCACACTGATACACACACACACACATGCAAAACACACAGACATATCCACACATAAACAAACATAAGGAATTGGTAGACGGCTCCTGTCTGGGCCTCCAGCTTAGAATACACTGTGGAACCCCGGTGAGGACCTCTACTGGTAGCACTTGTTACCCCCGAATACCCTTCATGTTCCCAGGTCCTCCACCCGAAGAACTTACTTGTTATACAGGACAATATCTGGGATCCAGATCATCTCCGAGGGGACCCGGATGGAGGTGACATTGTCATAGTCTGCTGGGTTCCATCGCAGTTTGTAGTCGTTCCATTCCTAGAGGACAGCACAAAGTGTAGTTACGAGCTTATATCTTATTATATTCCAAAGTAATGCATTTATTAAAGGTTCTCCCATATGGAAAATGTCCTATACATGGACTAAGAATGGTGTCTCTAGACGCACGAAGACTCATCTTTCAGTACTCAGGAGAGAGAACCCCTGTGGAGGAAACCTCTGGAGAACCCCATCTGCAAGGCCCATCATGCCCTATTGTCTACGGCATTTTCCCGCTCGACCCTCCGATAATGAAGAATGGAGCGCAGGATTGTGTGGATTACATAACCATTGCAGCCCTAGGATCACATGCGCATCACAAGCGACTCACAACCCAGACAAAGTGTTAACACAGTCATACAGATGTGACACTGTATAATGTTTCGCTATGGCAATGAATCTATCCTGTGTGCGCGCTAATATGCTATCACACAGGGGCGGGTTGGGAATTCAAAGTGGCCCTGGAAACAAACTGCAAGAGGCCACATGTTGGTGGGACCAACTATAAGCAGAGCGAAATAAAGGATTAGCACCAAATAAAGTAATAAGAGCCCTGCACATATATAAAATAGATGGGTTGTGTATAGCCAGTTTTGTAAAGTTACAATCTAATACAACATTTTACATTAGAATAATGAAATTTACCCCTATACAACATAGACAGCATCCTAATGACCACCACCTAATTCACTGTGCAGTATAGGTGCCTGCAACACAGAGAGCATCCTAGTGACCTCTATTCTATCCAATTATCATCTTAGTGACCACCTATTACTCTGATGATCATAGAGGGGCTGCAGAGTGGCCTCAAACCACCGGCCTACCGGGAACATTCCCTGTAAGTCCTATGGCCAATCCGCCCCTGCTTTCACACCATGCTGTCAGTAACTCTGAAAAGTTGCAGTTCCAACAGTGAGAGTTAGGTGGCGTATCACTGCAGAAGATACCCATTGTCACTGGCAGGACAACCTGTGCGCTGTTACACATTACACGTTTCCTAATAGCTACATGTGGCAGTATTATAGAAACATTACTAAGTGTCACATCTGTATAATAAAAAAAAGGACAAGCAGAGCCTAAAAGCTGCTGTCGCAATCCATAAACTAAAGAATACATATAGTGCTAATCACTCATCCCTAAGGGTTAAACTCAAAGAGAGCTGGAGCGTCAGGAGAAACCATATAATCAGCTAAATGGAGTGTATACCAGGATTTTCTGCAGACCATTTCTTCATATATATATATATCTGCATATTAACCCGGATTATTCCTGGATTATTAATTAGCAGCAGGGCTCGAAGTGGGGGGGTATACGGGGGTATGACATACCGGCACTTCTCCCACTGATGTAATGGAAACATTTCAAATCTCCATTGACTTCCATTATTTCCTATGTTTCCATACCCCCACTTCTAAATGTCCATACCCCCACTTCTAAATGTCCATACCCCCACTTCTAAATTTCCACTTCGACCACTGATTAGCAGCATACTGTAGGTATTTTATTGTATCTGGATTACAGTGCCTTGCGTTACCTGTTTTATTATCATTGCAGTTATTGCGGTAGTATGGGTCCAGCCCAATGTTTCAGGGCTGCCCATAGACGTGTATTAGTAGAGTGTAGAAGAGGTTCTAGAACACATCATGTAAAGTGTGACCCAGTTCCAGGTGAGATGACTGTGAAGGCTGCAGGGTTTATATTTAGTAGGAGCCCCTTGTATCCCGGAGCTCTGTCACAGATAATCCTGATACTGGCTGCGCGCCATGTACCTGCAGCTAAAATAAATCCCTGGCACGCAGCCGCATTATAATAACAGCGAGAACGACGTCCACCCGTCTATAGGAAACTGCAGAATCAGCTAATACAACGGCAAACAAGAGAAAGATCAGCCGGGCCCCTCCGCCGCTCCTCTGGGCCCTATACCAGCAGTCACTGCGCACACCCTGGCCATGACCTGAGTGGTCTATGGGGCGTCACGCATCATTTTGTTTAGTTTAGGGCAGCGACAATATATATAATTATTGTATTTTCTCCAAATCTGGATCACATGTTTTAAGTGTTTTAGGTCACATGATTATATCACACAGTAATGTCGCCAAACCAGGGCTGGAAGTGGGGATTGTAAGGTGGTGGAATTTTTTTTTTAAACTGAAGTCCCCCAACCACCAGAGCTGAGGAGGCGGAGCTTAGAAAATGGGGCGTGGCTTTGTGGGAGAAGTGCCGGTATGCCATACCAGCGTATACCGGCCCACTTCGAACCTTGCCCCAAATCACAAGATTATGTCCCTAATTTAAAACCTAGTTCTAACCCTAATGCTAGCTTTAAATTTAATACTAACACTAGCTCTAACCCTAGTCCTAACACTAGCTCTAACCCTATCTCTAATCCTAACCTTAGGTCTAACCCTAGCCCTAACATTAGCTCTAACCCTAGACCTAAATCTTAACCTTAGCTCTAACCCTAGTCCTAACACTAGCTCTAACCCTAGCCCTAAATCTAACCTTAGCTCTAACCCTATCCTTAACACTAGCTCTAACCCTAGACCTAATCTTAATCTTACTTCTAACCCTAGTCCTAACACTAGCTCTAACCCTAGCTTTAACACTAGATTTAATTCTTACCCTAGCTCTAACTGTAACCCTAACCATAACCTTAGATCTAACCCTAGGCCTAATCCTAACCCAAATCCTAAACCTAAACCTAGCTCTATCCTTAACCCTAAATCAAACCCTAGCTCCACCCCTAAACCTAATCCTAACACATACTCTAAGCATAAAACTCTAACCCTAACCCAAGTCCTAACCCTAACTCAATCCTAACCCTAAATCCTAGCTCTAACTCAAGTCCTAACACTAGCTCTAATCTTAACCATAATACCAACCCTAAGCCTATGACTAACCCTGAATGATTGAAAGTGCGTATTTTATATTATATTTTGTCTGGGTCCGGTCTAAATATCCAGCATCTAGTACATGCTTGATGTTTATTAGTTGGCAACCGGAAAGGGCTGGAGCTTATTTGGAATGATGGGTTTGGAAGAAAATGGAGTGGGAACACTGGATCCCACATGACACAGCTGTGATTTGGGATTGTATGCTGGGCAGGGAGTCTCTTCTGGGCCAGTCATTGGATGGATTTGGATGACATCACATTCAAATTCTGAGGGTCGCAAAAACGGGCCGCTGTTATCGTAAAGATGGTGTCATGTGACCACATAAGGTCAGCTGTGGGTGGAGTTTAACTGAGAGGAGGCGGGGGTTTATTTCACTTTTTAAATGAACATCTTCTAATTCGCATTTCTGGTCTCTTTTGCGAATATTTTGCTACCAGAAGAGCTNGTCTCATTACTATTCTGCTGTCCTCTTGATGAACAGTGATGTATTGGTAGGTAATGGTACACTGAGATAAACACTATGCGCAGAGTGTTTTGCTTCTCCTGCTGAATCAGCACTGCAGCCATTAGATGTACTGTGCCGGTCCCTCCATTGTCCTAGGACTGGACTCGCCATCCCTGTCATATGCCATTATCCCGCAGACATAACGTCAATGTCGCTCCCACCATACTCCCCGCTCTCCAGCGAACTCTATGGGATATTACCGCAGCCTCTTAGAGTAATGCGCTCGTTCATCACTGTCTCATAGCTGCACGAGTGGCTGACATATTACTTGGGATATCACAGGGAAACCATTAAAACCAGCAGGCGAATCGGCGCGTTATTTATAGTAGGCTCCGGTATACATGATTTGTGCACTTATATCTGCAAGATATGGACGCGACCCTCATTCTGTACAGCAAAGAACATGCAAGTGACAGAAGATAAGTCACATGACCCATCCAGTATATACTGTGTATATACGCACACACATATATATATATGGCTGGATGGCTGATGTGACTTATCTGATATATATATATATATATATATATATATATATATATATATATATACATACATACATATATATATATATATATATATATATATATATATATAGACGTTCTCAATTCCATTTAAGATGTGGGATGGTTTTATACATGTTTACATTGATGAATATAAAGGAAGAGGTACTCCCACGATTATTTAAGGCAGGGGTTCTCAAATTATTTTGCTCTGGGACCCCATCTGACAAAAAAAAATTTACAGCCAAACATTGCCCCTATAACTTTATAAATCACACACTGGTGATATTTTTACCCAAGTCATCAGATTATCATTTCAAACAGTGGTAAGTATATGTTTTGTACCAAACTATACAGCTTTGTGAGGTTAATTGGGGGGTTAAAAGAGGCTGAAGTGTCCCTTTAACTATTTGGACATAGTACATCATGACAACTGGCAATCCTATGTGACTTCACGCATGTATCACAGTGGCACCCCACAGTCCCATAGCGCCGGGCTTGTAACTTGGTCTCTGTCAGAAAGTTGTGACCCCATGCAGATGTGGGCGCGACCCACTCTGGGGTCCCGACCCACAGTTTGAGAACTGTGGATTTAAGGTCTTCGTTGAATACCTACAAAGGGACCTCCCACCTCTAAAGGGAAAACAATCACTGTACCAAAGTAATAACTAAAGGGGTGCATTGGTGCTCCCTATCTATAACAATGGGTAACGTTACGCTCTACAGCAAGATGAATAGACCTAGGACTTCTCCTACTTTTAGTCCTTAAGTCCAAACAGGGTCACTAGTTGGTTTCTCCTCAGTCGTGACCATCCGTAATTCCTCACTTCCAGGCTTCAATATAGAGTGAGATAAAACACCCCAATAGTGCGATACGTTCACATGAAGTCACAGGGTGCACTGCAACTCACTACATCGTTTCTTGGTTCCAAAAACATCATCATAATAACTGGATCCTTCATTCAGCCCAGAATAAGAAGATCAGAGATCATGTGCCGTCTGTTTATTCTCATCCACCGCTTCCACTGTGTATATACTCACACTGGATTGCCTGTGTATGTTATTATCATCACCCTCTGAATTATTCAATAATAACTGATACTTGAAACGATCCGCACTAACCTTGACAATGACGACAATAGTCGAAACGCGTTGGTCGCGTGTGGATTACACCACTTTGTCCGGCAAAGAAATCATTTCAAGTACGAAATAATTTTTATTGATTATATTTATTGACTTTTATTACGCTAAAGATTTACAAAGGTTAACATTAATAGAGTAGTACCTTGCCTCCTCCATTAGAAGGTGAATTTTTGGGAGTCAACCCCTCCCCCCGGAGAAAGACCCCGGGCCAGATTCAGATCTTTTCACTCTCATGGGTAAAACCATGTTAAATTGCAGGGGAGGTAAATGTCATTAGTTGCAATCAGTATTACAGGTGAGAGATGATGTTTCCAGCACAAGTCTAATAACAGTGTCAGAGGGTGATGATAATAACATACACGGGAAATCCAGTGTGAGTATATACACAGTGAAAGCGGTGGGTGAGAATAAACAGACGGCACATGATCTCTGATCTTCTTATTCTGGGCTGAATGAAGGGATCCGGTCGTTATGATGCTATGCTTGGAACCAAGAAATGATGTAGTGAGTTGTCAGTCACCAGTCCACCTTGTGACTTTATGTGAACGTATCGCATTGATTGGACTACAAATAGGAGAAATCCTAGGGTCTATTCATTTTGCTGGGATTTTGGGGAAAGGAAAGCATAACGTTATTCATTGTGATAGATAGGAAGCACCAATGTACTTATAACTGTGACAGTTGATATCCGTATCTCTCTGTTTTCTCATCTTTTGTTGGGGCAAATATGGCTAGGGCTTGGGCAATCCGCGGGTGGGGCTATTGTCACACAAGGGACGGGGCCTATTTGTGACGGTCTCCATGGTGCATACAGGGGCGAACACAGGATTTTGGAAGGGGGGTTTCTAAATGTCTATATATATCTATATATCTATATCTATATATATATATATCTATATCTATATCTATCTATATATATATTTATCTATCTATCTATATATATCTATATCTATATCTATATGTATATATATCTTGGTCTTGTATGTTCCTTCACAGTATACGAATATACCCAATACATAGTGTATATTTGTATATAGTGTGTATTCTCCAGACCCCAATATCCCAATAATGTATACTGTGTGTCACTCGTATATCTTCATATGTCACACACACTGTAGAATGCCATCTCACACCTCTAATTTACTTTATACAGTGTGCCAGCTCCTAATACTTATATATAAACAGCATATAAAACAGCAACATTAAGGGGGGTTTCTGGGCGACCAGAACCCCCCTGCGTTTGCCTATGGTATATGTTGCGAGGCCGGTCTGGGTTCAGTGAATGGAGATCTGCTCCTATCCCCAACCCCAGGGACCCTTATTTCTACATTTTACTTAAGTCAGATAACAACGTGATCCTGTAAATCCAGCACTCCTATATCTATATTGATAGAGAGATGTGGGGCCGGATGGAAACCTTGAACCCCATGCACAGAGCACAGCATTGCGATCTGCTGTCCCCAGTAACACAGCATTTACATAAAGCTGGTCCTGTGCCGCGCCGAGGAGCCTCTCACCTGCTTCAGCCACACGTTGGTTGTCATCATCTGGTTCTTCTCATCCTGTGGAAATAAGCAGAGATGCNGTGGTCAGGGGGTATAAGGCACGAGCCATGGATATGACATAATGTGCNCGTCCCTTATAGGAACCCAAATCAATTGCAACTGAGATGAATCCAGCAGAGTCCCTNAATATGCCTATCCGCGGGTGGCCCCAGCGCTGAGTTATCGGCCCCCGTCAGCCGGCCCTGAGGCCGCGTCTCGTGACTTCCTGAGAAGAACAAGGATTCTTATTTCTGATTAATCACAAAGGAGAGGAATGGCCCAGCGCACTGCGTATGACCAGCGGGGAGCCAGCCGGCCTCCGGCATCTATAACATGCACACATACCACACTGTACAAACATTAATGTGTGTCATACTGGCACTGATACAAGTATAATGTCACTGTAATCAGTGCAATATCTTACCATACAGCCAACATATTTATCTTCATCTCTTATTGATGTTTATCACTATGTCTATATGGTGTCTCCATCGAGATGCCACTGCGCAATACATACAGCAGACTAAACAACTAAATGTCGCCTTTATCTATACTGACATAGTAAGTATTATAAACGGAGTAGTATGGCATTCTACTCCAACAGCTGCCGGCGGTGCAGGGGATTGTTAGAGTTAGGCAGCGGACAGAAGATTAGGGTTAGCGGGGAGGGGAGCGGAAGGTTAGGATTAGGCAGCGGGGAAGTGGAGGATAGGGTTAGGCTGCAGGGAGGAGAAGGTTGGGGTTAGGATGTGTGGGTTATCACCCCTATAAGTGACACACAGCCGGGTTTACATGGTCGCTCCTGCCCGTCTGGATTTCAGTTTTCTGTTTCAGCGGATGAAAGGAGCGAGCGGTTACAGCGATATAAAGAGGAGATGCACACTGGGGGGAGGGGGGGATGAAGCATTTAATGCTCCGCTGTGCTCTGATGGAAAGTGATTCCGGTGTACATGGAGGTTCCCCACCGCTATCTCGTTACTCCAGAGGAGGAGCGCGACCACATCAATACATTACCAAATCACAAACACAGCGGCCGCGGCCACCAGAGACATATTCATATTTATAGCTGAAAAATGAGGGGACCCGGACCCCGGACTATGGGGGTCTGTGGTGTGAATCCAGGCAGGATAGAGGCGAGCCGAGAGACATATTCATATTTATAGCTG